>JBBPKK010000071.1:0-65960 GCA_038089215.1 Tylopilus vinaceipallidus
CACTTGGGACAGTAAGCCCCAGTCCTCTCCGACTGTATCCCTCTTCCTACTCTCTCTGGGGATGAACCTATCGCATCCCCTTCACCCTGTCTGCAGTCCACCTGCTACAAGAGCAGCTTGGATTATCGTTCTTCACTGCCCAAGAAGAGTCGGGATGATGTAGGGGCAGGTGGGGACCCATGGCCACGTACATTTCGTTCCGAAGGGAATGAGGTGGGTGATGCCATCGAAGCAGAGCGTGACAACTGGGGAGATTCACTATACCAACTCATTGCAACAGCTTGATGAACCATTGGGTCAGTCAGCTCAGCGTACATCTGGCAAAGATGGTCATTAGCAAGAAATTCGAGGGCAAGCGTGCCACAGATGTTAGCCGGAAGTTCAGCATCACTGTTAAGGTGGGCTGTTGCAAGTGACCTGAATGATGAAGGGGGTGGAGGCAGAGGTGGAGAAGGGATCGGGGCCGATGTTGGCAGGGGTGTTACCAGCAAGGATGTTGTTGGTACGGTAAGCAACTCATGAAGGTTTCTCATGCAATCTGTTGCTCGATCGATCGCACCTGTCATACCGGTCATCGCAGCAGCATTTGCCATGGTAGATTCTGCATGGGTGACCTTGGAGCATTTACTGATAGAAGAACAAGATGACCAAGCAGAAGGTGGAGGGGGGATTGACCACTTTTTGCCCTTTGAGACCTTGGACACTGAAGAAATGGGACTTGCGTGAGATGACGGTGGTCAGGGACATAAACTTCCTGAAGAAGGATGGGGCTGAGGACTTGAAGTCGAGGAGGATGCGCAGCTGAACTGATCGATGACTGACATGGCATCGTGAACTGCTGCGAGTTGAATGGTAGGGTCAGGTGAAGTGACGTCCTTCCTGAGCTGCAAGAGATGGTCCATATCTGCGAATGAGCCGAATGCAGGCTGCATGGTATTCTCATCCGTGAGCCAAGACAAGGACTGATCATTGGAGGTGGCATCGAAGGAAGGATGATCAAAGAGGATGGAAGAGCTGGCCTCACTTCTGTGGCTCTCAGTCATGGTGGGATTGAGCTCTACTTCATCATGGCTCGTATATGAGCCAAAACCGTCCGCGCTGGTTTTCCCATCACCGCATATGATCTTCATTTTTTCATAGAATGGCCATCCCTTGTCGTGGTGCTCCTCTATGTGGGAAGCCTGAAATTGAAATCAGCATGATATGCCATGATAGAATACGATACGTACATTGGAAGATCCAGCCATATGCTGAGTCCAAACCAATTTGTCATCCGTGGATCCATCACACATATTTGCACCACAAGTTGGGCTCCATCAGCCACATCCTGAACCTTTTTCATAGCTTTCTATCAACCAAAACTTTCTTTTGAGCTACTGATATACATATTAGTAAGCATGTGAGTGTAAGTGTATGTCGCACATACTGCAGTCCATTTGCTGGAGAATGATGAGGACAATCTATCAGAACTGAGAGCAGCCACTGCTCCTGTAAACACAGAAGATGGGAAGGTGGCTGTCTGTCCAATCCTCGCTTTGTTTGCAATCAAGTAATTGAGAAACTTGTGTACTTCATCATCGGTCCAGCATGCAGCAGAGGTTGGTTTGGCCTGTTGTTGATGCATGAGCTGATAGGCTTTGAGGCTGCAAATGTAAACAAAGGAGGAGAAACCAAGAAGTAGACTGTGGAAGTGGTGGATGTCATATCGGCGATGGATCGATACCTGAGGGTGGCCCAAGGGCATCCTGCCAAAGGTTAGCTAAATATTTTAGACTCCGACTGGCCGATTAAAATGGTACTTGATTCGTCTGAGTTGCAGAGTCAAAAAGCACAGCCTGGCTAGCCAAGCCAGCCAAGCCAGCCAGCAACTCTAGCCGATGCTTCAGCAGCATACCAAACAGAGTCTAATCAGTATCTGGTGCAAGTGGTGGTGGGTCTGGAAATATTGCACTTTCCAAAGGAGAGCCAAATGGATAAATTTGCATCAATTTTATATCACTGTGGAACTCATACCTGACTCAGATCTATCAACAGCCCAGGAATGTTCATCATTGACCCTCAACAAGGGCCCAGGGTTTTGCTCTCTGGTCTGTCTCAAGCTCCCAGCAACCACTTCTGGTGATACTCCACCTTTGCCCCATGAATCTGAATTTGGAATGGCACCAAGGTCACCATAACACCTTCAATAGGCTTTGCATTTTGCTAGTATTAGCACATTGACCAAAATTAGCAATTCTTGTCATAACAGAATTCAAACAGACACTTTTTGAGTAATTTTTTGAAATCAGTATTGAACACAACATGCTGTTCCTCTTCTTCCATGCATAGCTTGCAGCTACCTTCATGCTTTTTAAACCCTTGCACCTTAAAGTACTTGCTGCAATAAGTACATGGGATCTGCAAAGCTTTTGTGTTGTCAGAGTAGTTATACTTTGAGCAAGAGGTGCAAAATGGTGCCATGGTTGAGCAATACAAGTGGCAGGACAAGGCTGAGGCAAAAAAGAAGGCAACAAACAAAATTCATGCCTCAAGTTAAACTCATATCATCATTGCATCATGGTTTATTACCATGGGGATTCTGATATGATAAGATAACCTAAGGTATGTCATGCCATTGTCATGCAAACCTTTTCATTAGCAGTCAGTTAGCATGCCATTTTTGAAACATGACAACAACACTCAAAGTCAGCAGCATTACAATGGGGGGTTAGATTTTTCTGAAAAGGTCCTGGGCTGGAGCCACACATGCTCCAAGTTGGCTATGTATACCCAGAGAGAATGATAAACAGTGGTGAATGCACCTAAAATTTGAATAGAAAAACAAACACATCAGTAACTGGATTTGAGGACATGTGCATAATTAAGGGACCCACACATGGACATACAGCAATCAAAAGAAATGTTGCAGGCCAGCGAAGTAGGTGATGCCTGCCATGACAGTTGGTGTGGAGTCCTTGTCACATGCTATCACATGCATCCTAATGATGATTTTTCACTTTTCACTTTTCCGCAAACTTTTGCAAGGCGCTGTAATGCCTACAAAGAAAACCCGTCTCAGTGACCCATTTTGCCTCCGAAAAGTGCTGCCTAAAGTGATGAAGCACACGGAGTAGACTATACTGTACTGACTCTGCCTGGCTCCTCCCGAGGCTCTCGACTTCCATTTCCACACCACTCTACCTTTCCCACTCACTGGTTACGTAGGGCCGTAGTATAGCGAGGCACAAACGGCGTCTAACAGATGTTGTTAAGTTCAGAGTGTTAGAGTAAGCAAGCAATGGTGCCTTTTCTTCCCGCGTCCCCACCTGCCCACTCGAGTTGGAGTCCACCGTCGTGGTTCCACCACGCCTTTCGTCACGCACTACCACTCCCAGCCTGAGACGGTCCAGGCCTCAAACGGCCTGTTTTCTGTACCTCGCAGATTTTCCCCCACCTGGCTCCCCAAGCCACTGTGATGCAGTTCCACCCAACGCCCCACCTGGGTCTGCTCTGAGGCCGAAAAGTGCAGCACGTTTTTGCTCGACTCCTGTCGCTCGTGTCATGCCTCACTATCCCCACATATTCTCTCACCTCACGCCATCCATAACGATGTCTGAAAGGTATCCGCTTGCCCTCCCACCTCAGTGTGCTAATGCTGACACATCACCCGTCGTGGGACGGTTAGAGGAATTTGGTGATAGTTACCAGTACGCCCTATATGTATGTATTGCTCTTTTCTGTTATATAACCGATCGTACATTATCTCCGGCGGAGCCCTATTCAAAGGAATATTTCACAACCCATCCGTTGACTTTTGCAAGCCTATCAAGGACCATAATGCCAGTCGATCGCCATGCTTCCTGTGTCTGCATCACCACCGAGGTATTGGAACAGGGAGAGTGATAAATCTTGAATGTAAATGAGAAACTGTGAATAAAGAATGACTCCGTAGCCTACTCAGATCAAAGTCATTGCAATCCGAGCATTCGTCGTGTATCAATCCATCCGCACTCATTCCTGTAACCGGGTTGGTGATGGAGATCCACTGGGGAGCAGCATAAGGAATGGCATCAGACACAGAGGGACACACACCTTGTTACAATAGCGTCCTGTTTCTGAGCCATGACCAAATTGGTTGGCCGAAATGGCAACGATGAGAGCACTGGGATCATCTTGAAAACCGCATGCATCCATCCCAGGGTAGAACCAACGTGCCTGAGTGGCTGGTCAGCACTGAATAAAATGGAGTAGGTCTACGTGCCACTCCACCGTAATCCCGTTTAGAGAGTGAATGATCAGATGGCAGGGCTGCTATTATATCCGAGAGAAAGAGCACGCTTAGTACTGCGAAGACCGAGGATTTGTGCATTGTAAAAGAAGAAATAGTAAGCGATCCAAGCAATGTGAGGCAGTGGACTGTGGGCCCAGTTCCATAGCCCGTCTTTTATAGTTTTACACCATCCATGGCAGAATAAAAGATCGATCTACCCTGTAGAACATGCCTGCGCTCAGTCAATTGCAGCGGATAAATCAATTGGCCCTCGCATGTCGACTGAGCACTGGCCGCTGCAGACACGTGCCCCATCCGTGGCAGATTGGACTAATGCCGCTATGAGCTGCCATCAGCTTGCAGCTTGTTTGCTCAGCAGAGGAGCTCAGTTGCGGCCTGCTTGGACAGAGCTGAGCAGTTAGCTGACATTGATTGTTGACTGAAACAACTTGAGGCACATGATACGTGCGGTTGGTATGCATATAGCCCCTACGCAGTCACTTGATGCAATAGATGGGACTGTCTGGACCTGGCAAATCACTCAATGATATAGCAAGTAATACTGGCCGATAAAATGTGGATGTGGGCCGCCTATTGAATCGATCCATCTTGACTCTAACATTCGTGAATCATTCATCTTTACATTTTTGTACGCGGGATTTCATATTTGAAGTTTGCCTTATTGAAAGCCACAGCGACCTCATGGGCCCGGGTAGGTTATTCAGATTAACATAACAAGGACGGTCCCTGACCCACATCACTGAGAATGAACTCTACTGAAATCCGAGGGTTAGGTTCAAGCCAGGCACAATGCTGCATGCGCCTGGTGTCTTGGCCAAATAGATTGTCATTGACGTACGTAACCTGGTATAGGAACCAGATCAAGATGTATGATTCCGCTCCTACTTAGTTCGTTCCGCAGGTTGGCATGCATGGCAACAGGGATTCAAACCTGCGTGAGCTCTCAGTGGCACCGCGTCCTGAGCCCACAGCCGTGTCAGCGGAGTTTCCACAATGCAAGTTAACATACATGAGTACTACCGAGACTGCAGAGAGAGACCATTGAGCAAAGTATAGACTAAGACTTTCCACATGATGAAAGACTGAGTGTAATCGAGTCTCGCCGTGAAGCAATGCGTTACGAGTCTGATCCATCATTGACTAAGGGGCCATTCAGTAATAGATCAAAATGCTGACGCTCACATTGACCTATCTCCGCTTCAGCGGCCACCTGGATTGGATGTGTAGTGTGGTTCCTGTCCCCAACAATGGCATGTCGTTCATTGAAATCGCATTTGCTATTGAAATGTATCACTGGGTACGGTGGTTGAGAACGATACAAGGCGTGATGAAAGCCCCTAGTAAATCAATGACCTGGAATCGGAGAATCCGAAGGGCTGTCAAGATCGTGCATCAATTTGACAGTTCATATTAGAGTAATCGATATGACATGCCGTTTCGTTTGCTGACGTTGGCCGCAAACAGGCACAAGAATCGGTGCGCGCGGACCACCTCCTAACACCTCGAAAGTTGAAACGTTCGGATGTAACGATCAGTAGCGATTTATGTCGGAGGAAAATATCGCAATGCTTCCATTTGTTACGCCTAGGCTGACGGAGTGTCTACCATTACATGCCAATTGCCACCCAAACTGTCCTGGAAACCCGAATACGGAGTCATCGTGTCCTTCGTGTAACTTCCGGCACAGCTTTCGAGAGGAATACCCTCAGGTGCCTAAGCCTCGTGTCGTAATCAATGAATGCTTACCAGGCCCGTTTCGCAGATGAGCAAGCACCCCATCCGGCAAACACCATCCCAGTGCCGCCTTCGCAATCAAGATCGTCAGCTCAGCCCGCGGTGATATCGCGTCAAGCAGCGCCTGCATGCTAAGGGCTTGGCATGCCACGGCACAGACGAGGTCATTCGAGACGTGTCGGACCCTTGTGATGACTTGCACTATAGAGTATCCTCGTGCTGATGCCGTGTGAGAGCCCCGTCACCTGCGACACCGCGTCCTGGCTCATCCACATTAGGTACTAAACCATGTAATTCCCTCACGTTCCATACGTGCCAAGGACGGAAAGGAATCCGGAGGTCGTGGGAGCCAGTCACATGAGGCGTCCGGCCTCCCCGAATCCTGGGACCCCTCTTCGTAGGGCGGCATGTATGATGTAAATGTTGTTCTACCGCATAAGGTTGATGGTGAGAAAACAGAGAGGAGTGACCACTGGCAAGGGAACCCATAGGGAACCAGCCAACAGACAGAGTCAATGCTGAAATCAAGGCATATATCCATTGTGTTATGGCAGGGTGTTTACTCTGGGGGAGTCCCAATGAGCAGATGTCAGGAATGTTACAGGTCGTGAGTGAATTTGAGCCACGTCCTTTGGACGAAAAAGGAAATGGGGCGGGAGCCAAGTGACGCTGTGCCAAGTGTCGACCTCAAGAAGTTCGCGTTACGGCTGTAGAACCGTGGCCGAAAGCTGGAGGACACATATGCAGCCCTCGGAACTGTAAGAAATAGTTATTGGCAGTGCTCCATCCTACAAGACTTGGGTACAGCCCGAGTTACTGGCCAAACCTCTTGTCGGACGAACGCAGAAAATCACTGGGGCCATGATACTTGTGCCAATTTATTCTGGCCATTTTGTGGGCTGTATGCAAGTATGAAAACAAGCTTCAAGCTACTGATCCGACAGCAGAATCCAATCAGGTGGAAGGTCTGCGAAGTAATGCGGCAGATCTCAGCTTCAGGAAGGGGACCCTTAACGTTCGGTGAGAGTCGAAACACTACCAACAGCGGGCCTGCTGCCGTTGCAGTGGGATGAGGACAATGGCGTCACCCTCTCCATGGAATCCGCCATGAGCGCACATCTCCTGAGTCTCTTGCGCTGTACTTGTCCTGGCGTTGGCGTAGGCAGTGGACTTGTTGTGGTCTTCGGTGTCACCTACCGGACCGTCCATAATTAAGCTGTATGCTCAAGCTGAAATTTATCCTTCTTTTCTTCACGATATAGACGTCGGAAGGTTTCATCGAAAGATCTATGTATTCATGCGGACACCATCCAGACCCTGCTTGAAGCAGGGTCTGGATGGTGTCATTTCCTTTTTTCTCCGGCTGATGCGACTCAGTTTTTTGCATCAGCCAAATCCCAAGCATTTCGCAAACTGCTGTAAAAATGAGAAATCAAAAGGATCAAACAATAATCCCGATAAAATACTAGTCTTTTATACAGTGACTGAGAAATTTTATCATACACAAATTAGGAGAGTTACCATGAAAGGTGTCCTCTTGCTGGGGGGTGAATGCGGCCAACCAACCTTATCTAAGCAATGTTTAAATGCCAGCATGCAGTGGTAGCATACACGATGCAGATGCTAGAAAAGATGGCCTGACGCTTCGTATGTGTGCGTATCAAAGCTTCCTATCGATTAAGCTCTGTATCACACCCGCTGGCGTCAAAGGGTATTCCTTCAACTCAACCTTTCCATTCACGACGACCGTATTCGCTTGAAGCATGACTTTTCGGGGCTATCGTTCACCAAACATATCATTGTCGTGGCACCTTGCTGGAAAGGCAAAGTGGCTCACCTGCTTCTTCCGCAGAACGAGATCCCTGAAGTCGGTTACCCATTCCTTCGGTGGGGTGGTAAGGTCGGTGTAATAGACCCTCGCACCAGGTCCGTCAGCCACACTCTTGCGGATTTGCAATTCACGAAGAAGTTCTCCCATGACTTTACTGCCATTCTCAAGTACATTCTGGCGGTCAACCTTGGGAAATCGGTCAGAACGAAGAAGAAAACGTGGCCGGCAGAAGCCTACTTTCACATAAGCATTCTCAAGCTTGCCATTTGCATCCCGGATGGTCTCGATCTGCACCAGACCGCCCTGCACCATGAACTTGGTGATACCCAGCCTTGCAGGGAATAGTTACAACATCGTCCACTATAAACTGCCAACTACGTTTCGCATACCTAGCCTGCATATGTGCCTGACCATGCTTGCCGGTTGACGGATCATAAAATTCGAGCGCACGAACGCCAGCGCGAGCCATCAGGAGGAATGATACATAGACAATTTCTTCGCGATCTTGTTGGTTTTCGTACTAAGAGGAGCACAAGTCTGAAATTCGCTTTTCAACGGGTCAGTTACTTACACCCATGATTCTCAAGATCTTCTCGTTGTTTGCAACTGTACGGGCAAAAAAAGGTCAGCACGTCAGATGCGCGGTAGGGAATGCGAAACTGACGATACATAGCCACAGTCTCTGCTCGGCATTCCTCCAGGGACGAGGAAATTTCCCCGAGAACAGAACCAGGGGTCTGACCAGGTCTGTACCATGTAGTGCTGCGTGAAGCGTAAGGTTGGGGGAGTTGAGATGGGCGAAAAAAATGGGCCCTTACACTTTCTTGCCAGTAAGTGGATTGATGGTCTATTTCAGCGAGCCAAACATGAGCTAACCAAATACTCCACATAAAGTTACCGTTGACAATACCTCAGGATCAAAATTGAACGTCCCGTCTGCATGTTCCGTAAATAGCTTGCCAGACCCGTGGCCAAGCAACTCGTGATTGGCTACTTGAAGCTCAAACGCGCGGGAGTCCCACTTATTGTATAGCTCGAGATCATTCTCGTGAATGAACGTGATTTCTTCGTCTAGTGTTCACAAGAATGTGGATCAGCAGATCACCGCGCTCGATTAGAGGGTTTTGACTTACTGGGAGCTTTGGCCGCAAGGATATTCTTAGAGATTGAGTTGAACCAATTAAACCACTACCAACGGACGAGATGAAAATCGTCTTACAGAGAGCGAGACATTCTTAAATCCGTCGGACTCTCGTATGGCATAGTAGTTCGGGATCTGGAACGCGTTTCACATCAGCAAGCTGCTTGGTGATGAGTCACTTACGTTGATTCCTGCTGGTATGCCTAAAAAATCAATGCACATAAGCGGGCTCCTTGCTCTCCACTAAAGTACCATACCTCCGGTAGCGAAATGAAGAATCTCAAGAGCAGTAAAGTCTGGTTTCTTGAACTTGTCTACTTCAAACACGGGTCCCCAAGGAAGAACTTTGATAAGCTCCGGCGCATCGTTGACAAGCTTGTCGTATTTAGCACTGAGAGCCTTGTCGACGATGGCAGTAAAACCTAGCCGAGTTTGAGAAGTAGCTACCATACAAGCGATCTTGCACACCAACCTTCCCATTCCGCACGGCCACCATAGGGATCAACATATGTCTCGATGAACCCAATGTAACTCTCTACAACAGGTCCAATATCCTTGACCCATGCGACGGAACCTTTTTTGTGTTCCTCAATGGAACCCGTCCCGAATCTGTGAAGCAGTCAATGTGCATGGAGCATAGTGAAAGAGGTGCTTACGACTTGATGTAACCGTCCAGCATGGCAGTTTGGTTATCATTTGCCGCATATTTTTTGGCCTGTTTCCCTCAGATTGAAGATGTGTGTAGAATAACAGGGTGAAATACTTCACCTCCTGCAAGGCCGCAACGACCTTGACGAGTGATTCCGAAAAGTCACCGTATTCAACTATCAGCTTGGCGGTGCCGCCTTGTACACTCAACTCGTGGAAGAACGAAGGTTTCTTCTGAGCCGAGGCCACGAGAAGGGTAAAATCACCTGGTCCATTTTTTCGAACGCTTGATAAAGTCAATCGTATGGCAGATCCTTGAGAGGGAATAATGTTACCGGGTGTTCAAAATGTCAATTTCAAGTTTTTCGGCAGCCTGTTGTACGGCAGCAACCTCCTCATCCGTGATCACTTCGCCAAGGTAGTAGTTGGAGACATGGCCCTCTGATCGTTTTCCGATGAACAAGGAACTCTCGGGCATCGACGAGTAGATATGCTCTTTGAGCTGGGTGAAATTCATACACAGCTCAAGGCAGGAAAGTGTTGAGATGACTGACTTGATCAAAGAGGGGGACTGCATTAGGTGCGTTCGAGGAGGCCGCGACAATCTTGGCAAAGTCGCCCTCGGAAAGACGAGGAATGATCTTGGTGAAGCCAAAGCTTTTGTAGTTTACCAGATTGTGCAACACCTGGATGGAACTGGGTAGACGCAAGTGTAGTTTCGACGGTGAGCAAGACGAACCTGTGTCGCGTATTGAAGGAGGTCCTCGAATGCTTGCTGGCTGACGCCAGATTTTCCGTGAAGCGCCACAAGATCAGCAAGTCTTCCGTTGGCGCTGAATGTGAGAATCAAGAGGTCATAGAGTTTAGTCGCTTGCGGCGTCCACTGGCCTTGAATGATGCGAGCTCCAGCCCAGGACGCCTCGCCGACATAGTGTGCATACAATTTCTCCTTCTCGCTATCCTTCTGTCAGAATCGGTGCGTGAATGGAAGAAAGGGACGAACGTGAGTTGAGAAAACGACTTGGCAACTTCGACCCTGCAAATCGGAGGTGACCTGTCCGCCAAATACCTCTCAGCTGCGAGTGAAGCCATGTTTCTTTGAGTCGTGAAGCGGTATAGAGAGCTGTGCAGAAGGGCGTATGATCGATGGGGAGAAGATGCACCCCGTTGATAAGATATCGACTCGGCGAGAAGGCGACGGCGGACCCCTTTGAGCAACATCACATGCAGCCTAGTCAAGTGCGCGTCGGGACTCGGGTGTCGGCCCTCGGCTAGGACCTCATCACGTGTTCAACGACCTGGCTGAAAGTGGGTTTTATCCAACCGATATCGGGAGCTGGGAATATTAGTATCTTTATTACCATCAGTTTGTAGTGGGCACATGCCAAATACCGCAGTTTACCTTCGTGGCTTCATAGACTAAGTGAGCTATCTCCAATGTCAATCCCAGAACAGCCAAAATAAACCATGCATGTGTCAGTGTATTCAGCGGAATTATTGTACAGAGAATATTGGGCAGAGTGGATGTTCTATTATCCGACGAAGTACCAGGTGGCAAATATCTCTCCCGTGTTTAGATCACCACCAAGTGCTTCAAAGAGGGCGATAGACAAACCTTGAACACAGGCTATGTAAGCGAGAGAATGCATCTGGAAAATCGGAGCGCATCATACCTAGGTCAGTCTCTCCACAGCCCGAGCATTCATCATGCACCACGCCATTTGCGGACAGTGCGGTATCCCCGTTGTAGATGGCGACGGTCTTGTGAACAACACAATATAATTTAAAGGGGGGTCCCAGACGCGATAGGCAGCTCACCACCCCACAATTGTTTGAACTATATAGGTCCGCCGGAAGGGCAACAATGAGAGCAGATGTATCGTCAGTGTAACCGCATGCACCCAACCCAGGAATGAACCAAAATCCCTGAACGACTATCAGCCAATGATTATTGAATATAGATTAGAGATCAACGCACTATCCCCGTGTATAGCACTCTTGGTCTCTGTGGTGCTACTAGGACTGAAGTAAAAAGGATGCTCAGCACGGTGAAGACCAAGGATTTGCGCATTATGAAGAAAGTACATCAGATGGGATGATACCTGAAAGCTCTAAAGTGGTTATATACCGACAAGTCCATGAATCCGTACACGGAACCTAGTAGGGTGAAATAACCGACAGATCGCCCCCAGAATGAAAAGTAGCGGAAACAAAGGAGCATAGGTCAAGTCACGCGAGTAATCTTCGCATGTCAACTGTACACTCACACTGAGTGGCTGACTGCAGTCAGGAAACCTACTATAGCGAACTTTGGTGTGACCATCTCACGATGACAACCAGAGAAGAGTGACCGGTGACCGGTGACGGCCGCTGACGAATGTCATTAGCCAACTCTGCTTCCTGATTTAGTAGACCTGCCATTTCATTTATACCATTCAAGTGGACACGACATGGCTTACCCGTGCTCCATCTGAAAAATTACAGCTGATGCTAAAGGGCCCAGGAAATGACCCCCCTTCTCGCTAGTACTCATCAACGTGCATTTCCTGTTCCTGGAGAAATCCAGTCAACCAACCAAATTACGCTTTACTGTCACATGGCGGCACAATCACACGTCAGTATTGACATCATATCCAGGTCTAACCTCTTGAGCATGTGGATCGTCCAATCTAGGGTGATCCAACGAAGACAGCGATTCGGAGGATTCCATAAAGCAGCCCTAACTATTAGGGGATAACGAAGGTACGGGCCTTCTGACGATGGATACGGGTATACCAAAGAGCATTGCTCAGCTGATTCGTATTTCTACAAGGCTAATACATCATGGGGACTTTGAATACTGAAGCATGGAAACTGGTAAGTGCCGCCACATGCCTAGTAGCATCAACTCGGAGCTAGGACTAGCGGAAACTGCAAAGAGTTAAGGTGGCTGCAAGTAGTCGACTTGCAGGCACGTGTGAGTGCAAGTTTCGGTCTATGCAGGCCCTGTGGAAACCGGAGCGTCTCATCTCACTTTTCTAAGAAACCGCTTCACCTCACCTCCACTGCGCCAGGCCGTTGCCGCAGCCATACACTCCCAGTGTCATTCGTAGCAGTCCTTCATGGTCATTTTTCTTCGTACCTCCTCCCACTCACTGGTTACGTACAAGATACCGCTGAGAGTGGAAGTCTGGAGCATAGCAAGCACGAGCGGCGCTGCAGGGCGTGGCCTTCAGGCGAGTATAAGTAAGCAGCACTTCTTCTTTCCGCATCCCCGCCTGCTCGTTCGTTCGCTGCCGCGAGTTCCACCATGGCTTTCGTCGCTCATACCCACCACTCCCAGTCCCAAAACGGCCCATTTCTTGTGCCTCACCGCGGGGCAGTCCTACCCAATGTTCCACTCGAGTCTGCTCAGTCTGGGGCCGAAAGGTGCTACGCGCTTTTGCTCGACTCCTGCTCATGTCATGCCTCACTACCCCACGTCTTCTCTCATGTCGCGCCGTACTTGCCCCTCCACTTCAGTACGCTGAGCTACTGACACATCGCACGCCACGGGACGGTTAGAGGAATTCAGCAATAGTTACAAGCACGCTCCATATATATTTCTCTTTTCTGCTATGTCACCAATCGTACATTACCTCTGGCGGAGCCTCGTTCATAGGAACATTTCACAATCCATCCGTTGCCTGTTACAAGCTCATCAAGGGCCGTAATGCCAGAGGACTGCCATCGTTCCCGAGTCGGCATCACCGCCGAGGTATTGAAACAGGGCAAGTGATAAAACTTGGATGTAAATGAGGAACTGTGATCAAAAAATTACTTCGTGACCTACCCAGGTCATAGTCATTGCAATCCGGGCATTCGTCATGTATCAATCCATCCGCACTCATTCCTGTAGCAGCGTTTGTGATAGTCATCCACTGAGGAGCAGCATAAGGGATAGCACCAGACACAAAAGGACACGCACTGTATTACAATAGCGTCCTGCTGGTGTACCATAAGGGCCCCCATACTGGCTAGCCGCAATGGAAACGATGAGAGCACTGGGATCATCTTGAAAACCGCATGCGCCCAGCCCAGGGTTGAACCAATATGCCTGCGTGGCTAGTCAGCATCGAATAAAATGGGTAGGAGGTCTACGCACCGTTCCATAGTAATCGCGCTTGTCGAGTGAGTGATTAGATGGCTGCGCTGCTACCGTGTCTGAGAGAAATAAGACGCTGAGCACTGTGAAGACCAAGGATTTGTGCATTGTAAAAGAAAAACAAGAAATACTAAGCGCTCCGAGCAGTGTGAAGCTGTGGACTGTGAATCCAGTTCCATGACTCACCTTTTATAATTTTATACCACCCACTGCGGAATAAGGGATCGATCTCCCCTGTAGAACATGCCATTGCGCTCAAGCAATGGCAATGGAGAAATAAATTGGTGTCCGCATGTCGACTGAGCGCTGGTCGCAGACACATGCCACGTCTGTGGCAGGTTAGACTAGCACTGCTAGGAGCTGCCATCAGCTTGCGGCTTGTTTTATCGGAAGAGGAGCTCGGTTGCGGCTAGGCAGTTGGCTGACAGTGCTGACTTACAAAACAACTTGAGGCGCGTGGTACCTGCGGTTACTATAAAGCGCCTATGCAGTCACTTGATTGACAGGACTCTCTGGACGACTGGCGATTCAATGATATAGGAAGTAATACTGGCAGACAAACCGTGGGTATGGTTCAAATCGCGGGCCGCTTACTACTGAAACAATTTATCCTGTACAGATGGGTAAAATTGGCAGCGTATGTTTAGGTTTTCTTCACTGGAAGACAGTGACCCTACGGGCCCGGACATAGCTCGCATCACTGGGTAGGTTGATTAGATTGACATAACAGGAACCGCCCCTGGCCCATAATGCTGCGATTAAAGCCAGCTGACACCCGAGGATTAGGTTCAAGCCAGAAATAATGCTGCATGAATCTGATGTTTTGACCAAACAGATTATAATGCATGTAACCTGGTATAGAGACCAGATTAAGACGCACGATTCCATTCCTACTTAGCTCCACTGTTCTGCAGGTTGGCATGTATGGCAACAGCGATTCAACTACTAGTAGGCATGAACCTGCGTGAATTCTCAATAGTAGTGCTCTTGGGGTCGCGCTCATAGCTGTGCCGGTGGAGGCGTGGGCACCCTACCACAACGCAAGTTAGCGCGATGGTCACTTTTGCTCCCTGGATAATTCCAGCACACTGTAGGCCACTCACACTGGTCCAAGAGGTGAAGCTATCTGGATTTACATTTCAACACTTTCGTTACAGACCGGTGATGGAGAGCGTGAGTGTACAGGATCAAAGAGGGAGCCTGAGGGAACAGGAAGCAACCAAGTGGGATTGGCTGGTTTGATCGGAGATTTGGAAGAAATACAATTTTTGGTGTTCGTTACTCCGTTGTCCGGTTGGTCAGGTCCGTCGCAATACCGCAAGGCTTCATCTTGTGAGATGATCGCTCGACTCCACAAAAATCGTGAAGAGTATGGCTGCCCAAACATAAAATATTGTCTAGGGTGTTCTAAAAGGTAAGCTAGAATACTATGGCCCTAGCTAGGTCGCAGTATGTGCAATGGTTCCTTGACAGGACGGTCAAGACTTGACTCGTCACGCGTCCCTATCGGCAGCAGAATCGATGAAAAGAGCAGGTAATCTGCTGCCCAACGTGGTCTGCAGGTTCCTCGCTGTCCATTCGGGTGAAATCCGCAGCGAACTCGACAGAGGTTATGTAACTAGGAACCTGGCTGACTGCGCGTTCACCGAGGCGCACCCTACCAATTGCACTGACAACTGGTTCTGTTCTCTGTTGTTGACTTACTGAGGGACAACGTAGGAAGACGCCGGTATCGAACACGAAAGGAAACTGAGACTTTCTGAGCCATACCTGGTTCGGAAAGGGGAGCGATGAGCATGCCATGATAGTGAGTACGACCCCATGCATCTGGCTTAACCTGGGGTAGAACTAGTCAGCATTAAAATAGGGATTAGAATGTAAAACCGCTGTCCCAAAGGATGTCACTTTGTCGACTGACTGATCGGACGCCAGTGGTGACTACTGAGGTATAGAGGACGTTCAGCATCATGAAGACCAAGAATCCGAACATCAGGAGAGAACAACGATGACTGGATGATGTCTGAGCACGATGAAGCCATGCGTTAGAGATATAACTCCAATGGGATCCATCTTTTATAGCCTCGCACCATCTACTACAGCGGTATAGCCGATCTACCACCCCAGAAGGGAACAACTGTACTCACATATGAAACGGCGGCAGTGATGGCAAAATGTGGCGCAATTGACTTTCGCCCGCCGACTGAGAATTAGCCGCGAGTACCACATGGCATTCAAAGGAGTACACCTCAGGAAGAACGCCACACGAAAATCGGAGGCCTACGTGAAACTCTGTGACATGTTCCGAGACCGGCGGCTGGCGGATAGCTTGTTCTTCAGAGAAGGAACTCACTACAGATGACAGAAGAAGGTATTCGTGTGCTGAACAATTAATGTTACTGAGACTTTCCAAATGAGAGGGCTTTCCATCGTATCAGGACCTACCACTTGGTAAATTCGGGGTGCTGCCAACCAAAACTACCCGGGGCTGCGCACAACCAGAGCGTTGTCAAGGTTGAGTGCAGGTTTTAATCCATGCGGCGTGTGAGAGTTAAAACTCTACAGTGGTAGCAGCTTAGTGACCTATGTATGCGGGCGCACACTTCAGCATGCTCGTTTGTTAAACAAGTTTGTAACAGATGGTTCGCCATTCCAATCAATCATTCAATATGCAGGCACCCATTCCTTAACCTCTAAGAGACGCCCAAGAACTCGGGCCAAATAGATGTACTTAAGGGCTCCAATTCCAGGAGATCGAAATCGTAGTATTGGTACCCCCTGCGTGTGGTCCACCGGAAATGTACTCGAAGAGAGCATCAGACAAACCTTTGAACGTCATTGAGCAACGTGATTAAAAAAAGAAGGGACGTAACATACCGAGATCATTTGTACCACAGGCTTTGCACTCATCGTGTACCAAGCCGGATGCAACCAAATTTGTCTCCGTGTTTGCGACGAAGATGTACTGTCATCACAATACAACTATGGCTTGATAATCGGATACAAACGTGAGGAAACTCACTTGACCACATTGGTCGCCTAAACTAAATCGATACGTAGAGAGGGCAACGATGAAGTCGGAGGCGGCGTCAGTGAAACCGCATGCATCCGGCCCAGCATCGAACTTTATTCCCTGAGCAGTTATCAGTCATTATCGATGAAAATGAATAATTTGGGACGTTCACGCACTGTCCCAGTATATGGCGCAAATAGGTCAAGTGACTGGTCGGACGTTGGCATTGGTGCCACAGGAACTACGGCAGAGAGACCGCTGAGCAACGTGAAGACCAAGACTTTCCGCATGATGAAAGACTGAGTGTGATTCGAGTCTCGCCGTGAAGTGATGTGTTGCGAGTCGAGTTTTTCAACGATTCATCGCTTATAGCCATTCCATCGCCTATAGGATCGACCTGGAGGAAACAAACACACGTAGCAGGCCGCGGCATGGAGAAATTGCGGTCAATACGTAGCGTTCGCATGTCGGTTGAGCGCTACGGACACTACTGCGAAGCGCAGTTCGAATTCGGGGGATGAAGCATGCCACCATCGGATGGCGACATGGAATACAGTGAGAACCTACGCAAGCAGTTGACTGTCATCATTTAATAAGCATATGGTCGTCTGGTTGATCATTCGATACCATCGACGGGCATGACCAACGATATACTAGCTACATGCAGCGCAATCGGGGAGACACCAGCTATAAGGGGCCGTTTGGTAATAGATCAAAAGACTGACCCTCATACTGACCCATCTTCACTCCAGCGACCACGTGGATTGGGTCCGTGGTGTGGTCCCCATGCCTGACAATGACATGAGGTTCATTAGAATCGCATGTACTATTGAAATGTATTACTGGGTACGGTGGTTGAGAGCGATACAAGACATAATGAGAGCCCCTACTCAATGACTCAGAATCGGAGAATCCGAAGACGGCCGATGATTAAAATCGTGCGTCCATTTGACGTCTTCATATTAGAGTAATTGGCATGACATACCGTTTCGTTTGCTGACGTAGACCGCAAACAGGTACAAGAATCAGGACGCGCGGGCCACTTCCTACAACTTCGAAAGTTGAAACATTCGGACGTAATGGTCAGTAGCGATTTATGTTGGAGGAAACTGCTAACATACTTCCGCCTGCCACGCTTAGGTGGCGAAGTTTCAACTATTGTATGCCAAATGCCACTCAAACTGTCCCTGAAACGCGAATACGGAGTTATCGTATCCTTCCTATAGTTTTCAAGAGGAATTCACTCCAATTGCCTAAGCCTCGTGTTGAAATCAATGAATGCCCATCGGGCCCTGCTTCGCAGATGGGCAGGTTTCCTACCCGGTGAACACCATCCTCATCGCCGCGTTTGCAATCAAGATCATCACCTCAACCCACGGCGACATCGCGTCAAACAGCGTCTGCATACAAACGGCTTGGCATGCCACGTCACAAACCAGGTCATACGAGATGCGTCTAACCCTTGCGACGACTTGCGCCATGGAATATCCATTTCGGTACCTCGTGCTGACGCCGTGTGAGAGCCCCGTCACCTCCGACACCGCCTCCTGGCTCGTCCACGTCAGATGGTAAACCGTGGATTCCCTCACATCTGTACGTGTCGAGGACGGGGAGGAACTCAGAGGTCGTGGAAGCTAGTCACATGGGGTATCCAAACTCCTTGAATCCTGGGATCCCTGTTCGTGGGGCGGCATGTAGGATGCACAGGTTGCTCTACTGCATGAGGCTGATAGTGAGAAAACAGAGAGGAGCTACCACTGGCAATGGAACACACAGGGAACCGGGCAACTGACGTCGAATCACTGCTGGCACCAGGCAGGAACAAGGTTGTGCGAACTAGGACGGACAAGGCAAGCAAGGACAGGCGGGGAGGGGTGAGCAGGACCAGCGATGTCACGTTGTGACGGTAACGCAAACAGGCGGGAGAGGGAGAGGAACAGGCATCGCGGAAAGGAGGAGACGGCGGAAGAGACGAGCGCAGGCAAATGGAAAGCGGGTGACGCGGTGAGTACTTGATAACGGGTCACGACTCCGTGGATGTTGTCCCGGGCAGGGAGTGCGTCGCAGCACGGCACAGTAGGTACTGTGAACTACTACACGGCGTGCTAGTACGAACGGAATGGGGCAAATTTTCAGCCCGTCGCGCCAACCACATCGACGCGAATGATGCGCAACCAAGCAAAGAAAGGGTAGCGCTGGAGTGAAGCTCTGGCTGACTATGTATTGTACTGACTCCGCCCGGCTCCCCCCGGGACTCGGCTTGTCTGCCCCCTGAGCTTCACGCTCCTCTCCGTTACTAGGTACGATGGTCATCTGGTTTGGATACATGTGTCGCGTGCAGCTGGTCTTGTTCTCGAGCTCCTGACACCAGCTTGGCAGTGTTCCCCGGATCACAATTACCAGCATGGCAATCGCCCACAAAAAATGCCGATTTCATCCTTCTAAACAGTGCGAATCCTTCAGCGGACAGGCAAGTTAGAGTGGAGCCCCGCGGTGTAGCAAGGCACGAGCGGTGCCACAGAACATGGTCTTTAGACGAGCCTAGGGAAGCGGCGCACGTCCTCTTTGTGTGCCTCCACCTGCCCGTTCGTCCGCCGTCGTGGCTCCACCACGCCTTTCGTCGCACCCACCCACCACTCCCAGATTTCAAACGGTCCGTTTTCGGTGCCTCGCAGCTTTCCTCACTCCGGAGTCTCAGGCATGCCAGAAGGCCCTTTGTGGGTCCCCAAGTCGCTGCAAGGCCCCCACCCGGGCCTGTTTTTCTCGACCCCTCTCTCCCGTGTCCCTCTCTCCCTTCACATCTTCTTCCACGTCACGCCGTCTGTAGCGGTGTCCCAAGATCCATATCATCTTCGCTTCAGGCTGGTCGCCGAAGCCGTGCCAGGTGGGCGCCGCTGGTGTTGAAGTGGCATCTTTCTACGAGCCTGTCGGACTAATTATATCAGAATGTTTCGCGATCTATTCCGAAAACCACCTGTTTCCCAACTGCGCGCCCACCTCTGAATGTATGCTCTAACCAAAACTCGTCGCCACCGCCAGGGCTTGAGAAGCTTTGTTCTCGTCTGGATTGACCGCGGAGTGTATGGCTGACCTTGGCGCATGATAATATGTTCCTAGCGAAACTGTCTCAAAGGCTCGCTGGTTCTTCGATTTCATGTTTAGATTTTACCGCGGAGCCTCGTTGTCTGTCCATCTTCTGAACTGATGAAACTGTGCGATCTGGAGGTCGGTTGAATGCGAGCTCTCGTACACGAGCTTCTTGTGACAGCGAGGTAATCTATTCTTCGGTGGATGTAAGTGTCTGATGTACGCGGATCTTGATTGCCAACTTGGAAAGGTAGGTTAGTGTTGATATTGGCAATTTATAGTCGGCTTATTGCACGGATTCAATGATAGTAATGACCGTATCTTGCGCGACAAACACAATACAGGCGATGTTACTCCACAGCGACGAGTGACCACACAGAGACGGTGTCCGCCAAACGTGCACATGTACGGACAGACAAGGTCAGATCGCTGCGGGTGTTGCCGGTTTTCGTTCTATAAGGTAGATTCCCGATTGATGCCACCATTAACAGGTGTTGGTGAAGTATCATTATGGACTGAGCGTCCTTGACGAGCAGGGTCCAACGCATTGTCCCAACACTATTCTTCATCACGTCTGATTCTAGATTAGCCAGGAGAGCGGAGGATCACCACCCGTTTAAGCTCTGAAATAAAGCCCGTAACCAGTAGCCCTACATATTTTACTCTGCCAGTTGTGGTGGTGACATTATGTGTAGAACTGCGTCTCACCGCAGAAGCGCCCCGAGCCTGGACGGTGCATCTTGCCCGCCCGCACGTGTGAAGAAAAAGTTGTTGTTAATGGGCGATGCCGTAAGGCGCGCACTAATGCAGTCGACTTCTTGCCCGAACTCGTTTGGGATATCCTTACCCGCGTACGAGTGCCTTGTCGACACGAAATAACTGGCGATCGAATTGCGAAAGAGACGAGTCCTTACAGCAGCACGACGCTTCCAATATGCTTGAACAGTAAACCACTCTGTGTAGCTCGTGCCCCATGCAATGAAGCGAATCGATGCATCCGCCGGGTCATCATTTTTGCGAACAGCTCACTCCCAGCTTCATAATAGTAATTGTTGACCACGATTCACCTGGATTAGACCGATACAAACTGGCATTCGGCCCGCACTTATCCGACAGCCGCCTGAGAGTCGACTTCTTCCAAGACATTTGTGCGAGGTCTACGGGACTAATCATTCATGGGAGTTGCGGAAAGTGATTGTGGTATGCTGAAAGTCTGAAATGGCCATCCTATTAGGCTTTTTATGCCAAACCCCATCTTCTAGGAGGCATACATTCGAATCAGTGACGCTGCCATCCACGCGTGAGAGCACGATCAGTTCATGGACGTCAAAGCAGTGTGGACCGCACTCATCCCCTTCAATAGTGTCTGTCAGTGGTAGACACCCCCAACAAAAACTGAATGCATTTGAACAGCAAGCTACACCCACGTGAAGTTGCAAGAAACTGTAAATAGACCTGGAGCTTGGACACAAGCCATATATATATCAAGTCAATCGTTCGTCGTCTTTGTTAGAAAGTGAAATAAATATCGTTGAGCAATCAATGGTCAACGTCTCGCGATCGAACGAAACATCCATCAACCCGTCTATTCACTTGTAGTGGAGCATTGAGATCCAGCACTGGATGCATCGCCACTCGGAGTCCACCCCGGAGGCATGAACTCCCAGTCGATGGAAAATACTCCCGCATCTATAACGCCACCAAGTTGTTGAAAGAAGCTAGTGGTCAAATCTTCCATGCCAATGAGAGACTGCGCTCGAACAACCAGAACTTGGCATACCTAAATTATTTGAAGGACAATCTTCGCATTCATCATGCACTAGGCCGTATGCAGTGATTCCCGTATTCAGGTTCGTTATGTTGACATACTGAGGAACGTATCAGAAGCTGGCATCGGGCATGCAACGACACTCACTTGGCTGCAGTACTGTCCCGAACCATATATCTCCTCCGAAATGGCAACGATGGGATCAGAGGATGTGTCAGGGAAACCACACGCGCCCGGCCCATCAGGGTAAAACCATGTTGCCTGAGTTACTACTAGTCAGCATCGAAAGACTGGATTTAGGAGCCCAACGGACGTACTGTGCCCAGGGTCCGTTTGTGGAGCAGTTGATCAGATGGCAATCCTGCTACCTGGACTGTGGTGAAGAAGATGCTCATCAAAGTGAAGAAGATGGATTTGCGCATCATGAAAGAAGGAAAGACTGAGTGGGATCTAAACGCAGTGAAGAGTTGTGGTTGAGTTCAGGCTTGTTGACGCGTCCTTTATAGCTGCAGATCATATATGTCGGAACGACGGATCGAACGAGCCGGAAGACTGCGCGAATGCCCCCACCAGGCGGTGGTAACGATGGAGTCCGTTGGCCTTCGCATGTCGACCGAGAACTGGCCGCGGAAAATTGGCAGCTAGTGACAACCTCTCGCTCGGAATCGAGGGACGACACATATGACAAGACAACGAGTGCCACAGCAGAAAACCCGAGGATCCGCGTGGAGTTCGTGGCGGGTTAGACTGGCAGCTGGCAGCTATCGTATGCAACAGAAGGGGCAGATGACGACCCAGAGCCTCAGTCAAAATAAATGGTTGACTTTGGTATTTAACTTGGTCAAACTTGCGGTTTACCCGCTTCGACACCGTCAGTTGTACCCGCCGAGCGATGCACCAACCAGCCGAGCCACAATGAAGAGGCCAGACAGTGGTACACCAGCGATGGAAGAACCTACAAAAACGGATTAAATTAAAGTCCAGTCAACCGATCTTGCGGTCGACCTATCTCTGCTCCATCGTACATCTGTACGTTGTAGTGTATGCAATGTCAACGAGCGTTGTCATTGCGACTCGCCACGTCTTGGTTCGTCTGAGTACGACATTCACCGTAAGTAGTACTTGCACGACAGGTAGAATTTTTGCTCAAGACGCGAGCCTGTGTCGTCACCGCCTCGAAACGTTCGCATGTACTAGTTGCAAGACGACTGTCTTGTCGAAGTGAGCTATTGACATTTCTTGACCGGGCCACCAGTAAGACGGCGGGGTTTCTATGACGATTGGGTAGCAGCTATCCGCAAAACTGTTTGCGGGCCTCGGGGTCGCCAAATCACAAGTTGGAGCCGGCGATGGTCACGTTTTCCTCTTTCAAGTCTTGCTGGCAACTCGTCGGAGCCGAACGCGTCATGTCACGTCACGTCACATCATTGCCTGGCAACTCATAACTATAGTTACTACTTGCCAGCACCCTCGCTACAGATAAATTCACCTTTCGCCTATGCCGAGACTTGAGGACACGAGTACATAGTATACGAGCCGCGCCGCGGCAACCGTGAAATGGGTTGCAAGGGACTGCTTCGGTCACACCGCCGTCAGCTTCACTTGGACATCGCGGTGTCATTCATTCCTCCACTTTCGAATGCGTTCAAGCTCCCGATATGGGCGACAACAACGGCTTAACCGTACGCAGCGTGGACGTCCGAACGCGCGATGCAAGCCAATTTGGAAGTCAAGAAAGTAGGTGATGACACTTGAGACACCAATCAACGACAACGAGTGGAAAACCAGATAGTAGAGGCGATATGACTTCCAGTTCGTTGATGCTACACGGTATGCCTGCAACCAGTGAACATTGGAAGCATCGTCTAATGCTACAAATCTGGCTTAGGAGGCTGAGAGGCTAGGGAGGATTGCACGAATGCTTGGCCACTTTTGTATCTTCGCCATCCACATGGTGGCTCCAGCATGCGAAATTTAGTACAGTTCTCACAGAGAGTCGCTTTCCTTCAAGAGAGTAGAGAGCCAAATGCTTGGTCAGAATCATCTCCGTAATAGTTCCTGGAGTGAGGACAGCAGGGTAGATGACCCGATGTGACGTTGTGAGTTGAGCTCTCAGACAACAAACAAGAGTAATTATAACTTGATTTGATCCATGGACTGAATGATTCAAGCCCTGAACATACACAAAGAATTTCTGGCAGCCTCGAAAGATCACAGATCACGACGCTGAAGAACGCATTGGCCCTCTCCAAAACGCAATATGCACAATACTTTGATGCCTTTATTGTCCGAGTCAACCCAAGTCCGAATGTGGGACGTGAGCAGACGCGCCAAGAGACTCTGCAAAGGACAGGGGCTGACGACGGTGAGTAAAAAGAACTTGAGGAGAGCACGCCTTCACCGTATTGCACATCATACGACGTGCGATAAGGCGCGCCAGCATGATGGGCATGCACGATCACCTAACTTTGATCTGAACATTGTAGGTTGGTGAACCAGAGCGTCCCCGGGCCGTTCTATATGAACTGTCTTTTATAACTCCGCATCACCCATTTCTGAATAACGGCTTGATCCACCCGGAAGGCAACGCATGGACGCAAAGACAAGTTGACAAGACGCAGCAAACGACTACTGGGACAGGAAGATATTAAGTTGGCAGCGGATCTAACCACTTGGCCGTCCACGTTGGTCGTCGAATGGGCATTCAAGCCGCAAGTTGACGATAAAGTGTTGTGTAATGGTAAGATGACCCTGCTAGTATGTCGGAACTCCCATGTAATTTCAAAGTTCGAGAAGAGCGGTCCCGACCGTGTGATCATGGAACTGCCGAAGCTGAGCACTGTGCTGACTCCGCCCAGCTCCTCCCGGGGCCCCTGACCCGCACTCCTACACCATGAAACATGACCACCACAGCATTCCAGGAAGCTTGCGGTAGGTACCCACGGCTTTGCGCTCTCGAACACCACAGAAAGTGTCAGACATACATATAACAAGTTACGACGCAGACCAACGAGTCCGTCAGGCACCTTCTATGAACTTGCCTACAAACCCACTAAGCATCCGTAGCATATCCAAGCGTTTCGTGAGCCAGTCGGAAGATTGTCTGTTTCTCAGGTGCGTGCTTGTTTCCAATTTTTTGTGCAAAATATTCTCATGCGCAGCAGCAAGAGCGTCCACACTCCAGCCAAACCATTATTACTCCCAAATCTGCGGGACTTCGGGTCCTAGTCTAGATCCACAGCGGAGGGCAAAATTCCTTGGCTGATAGTGGTTCCCCGTTAGGAGCGCTGTACGTCTGCGGTTGCGAAAGAATATGATGGAGCAGGCTTGGTTGTGGAGTCTGATCATAAGCTCCTTGTGCACCGAAATGTTGTTATTGACATCAATACGATGGATATTATGGTACGCTCTCCTTTGGTTCGGTGGTGGATGGAACGTTTTGCCTGATGAAAAGTTCACAGAGTAAGGTCACATGCTACCATCGACACGTTACTAACTTACTAAGGTTCTCCAAAGGAAGTATTGTATGCAGTCACAAATCCCTATGAAGGGGACTTCGTCGTCAATCCATTGACCACCTAGAAGGATTGGGGAAATGTGAGCATTTTTGTGATGACGTCGACGCAAGCGACGTTACTCCAATGCAATCAACCCCTGCTCCGGTGGCCACACAATGATGATGTTCAGCCAGGCGTCATCCAATTTTCCAAACGCATGTGCGTACACGTCGGGCAAGGACTGGTTAGGTCGCTGTACGTGGAACCATCAATTCCCGTTCCTTGGGCGAGTCTTTTTGACCGGCCGGGTACGTCCAGACACTGGCGGAGCGTGTCCGCGTACACCCCTCAGTGAGAACGGGCGCTCGACCAATTGATGGGACCATCTTCTCTCGTGCTCAGTATCACAGCCATGAAAAGCGTTGGTTAATTTTTTCCTGTGCTGGCTATTTATGTGGCTTTGGCATCTCCAGTGAATTCGCCGCTCGAGTTTGGGTGGTCACGCAAAATGACTTGACGGATCGTTCATCGAAACTATATGGATAATAAAGAACCAAAAGTGAGAAGCATGGGTGGACTATGTGAATGATATATCGAACGGTTGATTCGTAAACACTTTCGAGCGCGGGAGAGCAGGGTGACAGTGCGCCAAGAACATGCAAGATGCGATGCCAATAGATAGTGATGATCCGGGGACATTCTCCCCGTGATGGTAAAAGATGGTATCAGGTTACATAATGTGTACTATTGGATGATATGCGACGCGCTGTTGCAATACGGTGGAAGCGTGGCTGGCCTGCTTAGGCTTGTTCGCGGGAAAACTCCTCTCTAGAACGCTCACAGCATTGGACGGAGGACGAACTGGGACTTTTCTCCGCGTCTAAGGGCTTCTCCACGTCTGTTGAAGGAGTCAGGCAACTGGGTGTGGTCGAGTTCTTGGGCTGGGGAGTTTCACAACACCCCCCGTCGAAATCTTCGTTTCGTGCCCACCGAACCATCTTGACCCCCTCCCAGCCAAACATCATTGCAATCACGATCGCTGTCGTCGCATCGACCCACCATCCGCCATTCCACTCCCGGTATATCAATGATCCGATGAGCAAAACGATGGAGAGCTGCATGCAACAGAGCGCGCAAAGGGCTTCACCATGCAAGGCGCTGGAGTTGAGGGCGCGGGCAAGGTAACGTTTGAGCAGGTAGAGGACAAGAGTGATGCCTGTGGAGGTGGCAGCAATGATAATGGCGGGAAGCGCTGTAGAAGGGTGGTCGTGTGCTGCAAGAGAGGCAGCAGAAGTACCAATAGCAGCAAAAGTAAGGGCAGCTAGCGAAGCGCCGATGATAATCGTCGCAATGCGTTCAATTCTGAGAGGATCAAAAGTGTGATAGGCAAGGGATAGTAACGTGGTCAATCTTTACAAAAAAGGAGACTGCAGAGGACAGCGCACCGAATAATTTTTGGGGACGTCGTTGATATGCTGTCGGATTCGTCGCTAGACTCGGTGACGCTCAGAAAGCGCCAGGTGACCAGAAGGTCTGAGATGACCTCAACGGCGGATTGGAGCCCGTAAAAGATGAGTGCCCGCGAAGACGATTCAGCACCGAAGATGATTGACACAACGCCTTCAGCAGTATTGTAGAGCAAGCTAAAGATGCTGACTGCGATGGCATACTTCTGCAAGAGTTTGCGGGATGGCATCATCGATGGAAAGTAAAGAAGCGAGTAGGGGTAGGGGTAGATTTCAGGTATTTGAGGGAAATTTTGGTCCCACAAGTCAGCGGCTGCCCGGACATATTCGGAGAATCAGTTCGGTTCTGTTTCGTTTTCAACTGAATGTAATCCTGAAGCATGCGAACGGCGAAATCCGCCTAGAGAGCACGATTCGCAGGATGTCGTATCCGCAAAGCAAAATTCATGATTCACTTGGCATGAGCTCTTCGATCGTTAACATGGGTTCGTAAATTTTGATTGGTTCGTAGCTGCGCGAATGAATGAAATACTTCATAACAGGAATGAGAACACTCCCGCTGAAGAGGTTCTGTTGGAATCAGCAAGATATAGATGGCAATATCATGGAACATGCCAACAAAGACGTTTCGGCCATCTTCGTAAAACGCCCGGGTGAAACACGGTGCTGGACAAATTGCAAAATACTACATGTGTTTAATGTTGTTTGCGTGCGCCACGCATATACGTGGGCGATGTGGAGTACAATGTCTTCGTGAAAGCCTAGCGTACCCGCTGATTTTCGTTGATATTTTAATTGAAGCTCGGAGGAACAGGAAGTCTTTATAAATGCTATCCTCACCTGGATCGCTGATACTTACCCTTGATCGACCCACGTACTAATAAAATTTGGAAAAGCTTTGCAGAGGCAGAAACATGAGAATACTTATTTCTTCGCCTTGACGAGTTCCGCCCAGTACAGTAAGCTACGCATTGCCTTGCTGTATTTCATCATGGATCCTGAGTCTTTTGGAGATATCCAGATAATCACCAAGAATGACGGGCCAAGCTGACCTTCCACTCGGAGTCCACCACATTCCAACCCGAGGACATTAGAGCCGGTGTGACGGAGTCAGTCGTGAGCTCCATCAAGAAGGTCGTAAGACTTCTATGAGCGTCATTCCGTGTCGCAGAGTAGGTGATACAGTTTATCTACATATCAGGGCGTTTTTTGTTGCCGTGGTCACCTGAAAAAGGCAGCAAAAGGTTGGTACCGAATTTCAAACAGTTCACCCAATAGTACCTGTTGACGTGTCGCTGGACTGAGACAGTTGTGTCATACTAGACCGCGTATCAGAGTCCCCTGTAGTCCAAACTCCTGCAAGGTTTGAACTTGGAAGTGCCGCATTAATGGGCTTCATTGCAGTGTGCATCAAAGCAACGACAAACAAAGCAGGTCATCGAAAAACTATGCGTCGACCGATTATCGCTCGCCAAGGGGAGCACTGATTGATTCGTGAGAAGGATCTCTGCAGCATCGAGATTCATTCCGGTGACAGAAAGTTCTGTGCATATGACTCCAATTGTAAACTCGCCCCAGGGGAGAGAAATGTCCTACGAATTTGCACGCTCAACATAACAAATCACGCATAGTTTGTAGGGAGAAATAAGATGGAAATGGGGCTATCTTGAATCTCTTTAAAACAATTCTTGTGAAAATGTGACTGTATAGCAAAAACAATCTTGTATCCGTGCCGACTAAGCCGATAAACGTGTCTGAAGAATGCGACGCGACACGTGAGGTCAATACATATCCATTAGACGCTCGCACTACAACCGGATGTCGATAAAACGTTCAAGGAGGCAGAGGGAGCATGCTGCTCACCCTAATTCCCTCCGCTGGCAATCCAATCAGCTCTTCCTCCCCCTGTTACTTCGTCCGACGCACGGAGTTCTTGAAACCGCCGCTGTTAAGAAGGTTTGCGAATCCCTTAGGAACCAAACAGAACGAGCGAAAATGTATGAGAGTCGACGGTGCTGGAGCGAGGTGTAAACGATCCGAGTCGGCACATGGGGCAAAGGTCATGCAGTCTATGAAACACCAATATGGCACGCTGATCGCTGAGCACAGTCAACCTTAACGCCCTCCAGAGGCGCTGCAAACATCTCACCAAGCGGAAAATAGAAAATTGCTTGTGCAACGAAATATGGAGATTGACATCCGTCGGAAGGAGGGCAGGATGTACCTGATGACGTAGCGGTCCCAAACTGTGTCATCGAGAGTGGTTTGAAAATCACATGGCATAGGCAATTTGATCCACTCGTTCTGGCGGCGAAAGACTTGCCAGACACAAAGGCAAGAAAGATGGAAGTGTTATTACATAAGTGTTATTGGACTCTACTCGAGGAGCCAAACCACCACCAGTATTACATATATCCCCAAGCTCTCCATCACAATTGGACGAAAAAGAAGACAAGAATGACCCTTATCTATCACTGAGCGATATTTCTTACTTCGCCCCCTTCCTAGCACATTTTAATTGTTTACAACCACTCTCACTTTGATATAGAACAGTATTCTGCTTAGGAGGATTATTATATTCACAGCGACCCGTGCGTCTGGTGACCAGCCCGTCTATGAGGTAAGTGCTTTATAGCCAGTTAGTATCGCTTATCACTGGGCTGGTGTGTCTCCTTATGTTCCGTGGCGCGGCCCTCAGAGTCAAGTTCAACTCTTGCGCTGGCTTGGACCCGAAGAGAAGCATGGACTTGTAAGAAACCCGCGCTGGCGGGAAACACTGATAGTGGCGGCGAACGATCGGAAGATTCGGAGGACTGGGCTACGTCCATGACTCTCGCATGCAATTGGATCTACTGCATTACGCTACCCTATCTATATGTCTAAGGTGGCGTAGATACTTATCAGGATGGGCTAAGCCTAGGTCCCTTGAGTCCACCACGACCTCCTAGATATGAATCGCGGTAGCTCAATGCGGACGGTCTAACTGAGTCGTCTCGAATGGTGAATGCGCTCCTACTTAATTTCGTGCTGTACATTAGCGATATCCGAGCTATCTTAATGCATGCTGGCTTCACTACCAATTCGTAGGCGCGCACGAACCACCGTCTCACAAGTACTTCAAGTTCGGTACCGACGTTCGCTCTCATGCACGACACCAAACTTCGCAACTGTCACTTTGTACGCCTAGCTTCATCAGCGGCAATGACGCGGGAACATGCGCAACGATGGGAAGATTCCGTCCGAACCTGACCCGCCCCTTGACCCACGACTTGAACCGTTCGTCCGTCCTAAAGTAGTATTTGGGCTCATCCCAAAGGCTACCGCTAAAGGATATGGGAAACCCGAGTTTGGCCACCACCTTGGAGGTGAAGTCGGAGAGGCTGATGTCTTGTGGTACGCGAAACATCCAGATATCGTTCGTGGAGGGGACGAACACCTTGATGACGATGTACCCCTGATTGGGTGCCCACTTGGAAGTCGAATCGTGCCCGTGTGGCGGAGGCTCGTCGGGTTCAGTTGTGATCGTGGACTGGGGTTTGGTCTTTGGTTTGTGAAGGGGGTGATCAGGAGAAGTACAGCCGTCTGTAACAGCGTGAATGATATTGCTGATAGATACTGACTGGCGTAAAGAAGACCGACGGTGGCTAGGCTTGGCGTGCTTAAGGGGGACTTGTTTCCGTCGAATAGGCTTGGGGATACCTATTTGCGATCCATCGCTGTACGCTTCGTGTGTTGAGTCCACCGAGTCTTCGATCATAGATAACGAAATGTCAGATCGAGGAGGTTCGTCGATCGCCCTCTTCAGGAGAGGTTCTTCCTCGTTATCTGACGTGTACGAAGAGTTCAGCACAGGTTCGGACGCGGAGCGCGTGTATTCCACTTTGGTGGTAGGTTTATCCATACGATTTCGCCAGCTGGCAGATCCGATCCGTCGACAAGCCTGGAAGAAGAATGAACCATGACTATTGCTGTCCACCACACGTGCGCCGCGGGCCACCGGAAGTGGACTTGTGAGAAGGTGTCCGTTACGACGAGAAGATATCCTCGCTGGCGTCCGAAGGTCCCGGATACGAGGAGAAAGGAAGTCTTGATTCTGCGCAGTGTCGGATAAGAGCACATAATCGGGCTTTCTAACAGTCGCTTTGCGTTCGAGCTTTATTTGAGGGATTATTGGCATCGAAAGCAGAAGAGGGTGTGCGTCCTGATCAGCAGAGTCCTGGCTATACAAGGACTCCTTATCGCTCTTGCGAGTGTTCGGTTCGACGTTTCCAGAGGCTTCGCGGGGATCTTCGCAGATGATGTAGGGTGCCTGCAGGTCATCCACACCGCAAGGCGAATAGGCACCGGCGGTATCGTGAACGAGTGTGGTACTATGGCTAGTGGGTATAGCTGCGGGGATATCATCATCACCGGCAGTATGCGAGGACGGAATGTTCATGAACCAAGATTCCTTCCTGTGGTTGGTCGAGGATGTAAGCCGCGGCTCCGAGACATTCCTTGGAGGTTGATACACATCCGCTCCAGACGGTGATCCATGGTTGTAGACGGTGAACAGAGATCGTCCGCGATCGTGGGGTTTCGGGCCGCCTGGTGCCTTTGTAACACGGTTAGAGAACGATGGTCAGAAGCGTCATAAGACAAGACATACTCTAATCCTAGAAACGAGGTATCGAGAAAAGTCGAAAGCGTTGATAAAGAGTGGATCGTCTAAATGGACGTCATGGAGCATAGACATGATTAACGAAATGAATAAAACGTAGATGGCGGTTGTTGACTCTCCCTTATGCCTCACTCAATATCATGTTAGCCTCCCGGGGCGGCTGACAATATCAAGATGGAAAGTTTACACGACGCCTAGCGCCTAAGTATGGATTCCTGGTCAGTAACTCTTTGGGCAGGGTGAGCGCTGAGCCCACCAAAACTACACCACACCATCTGGATTTCGTCGTCTGCGCACAACCAACGCACAAGCATTGACGTCCATAGCAGCACATGAACTCGTTAGTGTATTGACAAGCACGACGACGCGGTAGCCCAGCATCGTAGAAGCGACAGAAGCGACGGGAGAACTGAGGTTCAAAGTGCGAGATACACCTGTCACTCAGGCTTGCAGCAATGTCACGGTGTTCCCACGGGTTACTTGAAGCTTAAGGGTTCGATGCGACACAGGTAGGAATTTTAACCGCTCGAATACAACTCTGCAATACGGACTATATCGCGCCACAAATCCTTTTGTGTTGTGTGAAAGAAGTACCTTTCTAGAACATCAAGTTTCCGACAGCAGACGGAGACCCATCGTCATTATACAGACATGATCCAGTGCCGGCAAAGGATGCTGCAGACTCGTCATTTGCCTGGAGCAAGGATGCAGATGTTGCCACGAAAGGAAAGTAAAGTTGCACGTAAGACGCGTCATCGAGGAAGGAGAAGGCTTGCTGGAAGAAAGCGACCCTTTAAATATCTTGTCAGAACTAGATGGAGCGGCTCAGGGTGATCTTACTGATCTGTCTGACCGCCTGTCGGATTCTGGAGAGCGAATTCAGTAATTACTAGCGAGTAATCCTTGCGGACGTATGTTAATGTCTTGAACGAGAATATTCATTAGGAATGCTTACCGGAAACTGAGCGTGCGCAGATTCAACATAACTCTGGAACTCTGAGAATGAAGCGCTTGACATAGATAGTGAGCGTATAAAGGGTGGTATAAATGACCTGTCGCCTACCCGTACCAGTGCTACAGAAGTGGATTCTATGAGCGTTGGGTACGAGAAAGGGTCGCGCTCAGCTTACGAGGTTAATGTAGTTGAAATAGCATTGGCCAGCGCAGGCAGTGATCATCTCGGAGAGCCAGCTCAGGCCTTGACCAGCCGTCGTGCTTGACGTGACCGCAGGGAGAGCTTTCTCAATGGGCTGTTTGCTTCTGTTAGGGCCACGTAGATGCGAATATCGACGGCTTAGGTTCCTACCAAGGGATTGAGGTATTGAATATACCAAGAAGCAGCCTGGCTAGGCGTAATGTCATTGACGTCCGGTTCGTTCAAGCTGAATACAGCTACAGGGACCATGACTACGTAGCACGGGGGAACAGACAAGCTAACATACTCGCCCAGCCTTGGGTTTGCCAGCGCGAATAGAGATCAGCGACGGGACTTGAACTGCAATCAGTACAACGTTGCATGCCGATGAAGCCCAGACCGCCGTCGCCATTGGTCGAGGGCGGTGCATATGTTTCGTAGTCATAACTGGAGGGTTGTATCAGATCAGTGATTAAGCCGCAAAACCGAAATTAACTTACATGGCAACCACCTCTCCATCACCATTGTTAAAAACTCCAGGGTCGCTGTATTGAACAGTCAAAAGGGAACATGCAATTAAAGAAACGATCGCACAGCGGTGAATTGTCTAAACCAGGAAAATGTTATTTATCAATATCAGCGGCATTCGTTGCATGCTTACACCAAGGCCAGCAGAGACCTCGCTTTCCTGCTTGTGCAGCGACAGCAAATATCAATAGAAGGATGAGAGTCAGAGAAAACATGGCAAAGGCAGGCAGATGGTGCTGGTTGGCAACTTGGAATGTGGGCTGTATTTATGCAGTAACCCCAGCGTAAAATTTCGAATCAGGATCATGGCTATGTAGATCATTGTCAGCCTCAAAATACACGCAACGGGATAGCATGATGCCTGAATAATTTAAAGCAAGGATTCGCTTATCGGAAGCACCGTGAATTTCGACGCGATTGAGACACACCTGGCGAATAAAGTGACTTCTTGCTCGTGCCCCTCGAGAGCGGCTTTGCATTCCCAATTTCCTCTAACTCGAGCAAATCCCTCTTAGGTGTTTCAAACAAGAGGTGCTTTCAGACTCAGGCTTTGGTGAACCGAGCCAGGAACTTGAGGTTGAGCATGGTAGCGACTTACCAGTGCACCTGTATGTGTAAACCAACGCAACCGCATCAAATCTGGGCAAAGTAATCGGTAGCCATGTGTGAGACGGCAACAGATACAACATAGCTTTTCTGCCCGAATTCCGGAATTGATCAAACCAAACTCACGCGTTTAATTACCGCACTAGCAAGGGACAATTGTCAATAAGTACGGGAAGGAAGATAACTGCCAACATGAAAAACTAAGTACTCCCTTGACGACAAAATTAAGGTTAGGGTTAAGTACCATAATTATGAGTTAGCAATAGTGTCCCAATCAAACCTTGACCGTCATCCACTGCAAATGACTCTCACCGAGAGCCAACTGGCGATACATTGGTGTGGTACACCTAAAATTGTACCTCGTCCCTCCTTGGGGACCACATATTCATCACAGCCCGGAAGCTATGATGTCCAACCCGAGGACCGGGCGGGTCCGATCATATCTCTGATTGATTGCCGTGGGGTAATGCGAAGCTGCCGTCCAGTTCGAAGCACAGTGCACCTGTATTACGTTCCTGGCACCCTAAACCTTTATATCATATTCCACTGGTTTTCTTGTCATTCGGGCGTTGTGTTTTCTCACCCTCGTATGTATGCCAGTGCTAGTGGTCACTTTCGAATTCATGACGAAAGTAAAGGCGTATTGTGGGGATTGGTATGCATTGAGCCAGGTTAGAAAAAAGGCTAACGAATTTCAGTGTCGTGATCAGTGATCATTGCGGCTTCTACATGGCATGACTGTATGAACGTTCAATCCTACTTTGACGCCGGTCTTACAGTTTGGAGGTGCTCCGAGGGTTCGTGCATCGAACCTGGCTCGAAGCTATACTGTGGCTGGAGGATCAGCCTACGACTTCGCATTGGATCATCCTTACCCTTTTTTTTTGTTTGTTTCTAGCCACACCAGCCTCTTTTGTCGCTTCTGCCACTGTTTCCGACCCACGGTCGGCAGTCAGCCACTCTTGGTGGCTCTTGGTGGTCTCGTGCACACTATGGTTGTTATCGTGCCCGTGACCGGATACAATGAGAGAGGGGGGCAGCCAAGGTGCGTGAGCGAACAGCATCTGGACGTCTTTCACCAGTTTCAGTTACTAAAAATAGCCTGATGGCCCCAAGATCAGCCTTAAGGTGAGTTGGCCACTTGTGCCCGAAGTTTCGATGGGACTGAGGACAGGCTCATCAGCATGTAAACGTTATATATGCAGGATTCTTTCATACTGTGTAGTGGAACATGGATTGACCAAACCTTCTTGTCGCATGTGTTTTCTAATGGCTCTAGCTAGCTCGTACACCCTCCGTTCCAGCTACCTTGCGGAAGATGAAGTAAAGGAGGTTGGTTCCGGTACCTCAGTCAAAGCAGCATGAGATGCAGTCATTCTTGAGCATGGACGACGACGAGATCAGGAACATCGATGTAAGGCTCCTATACGATCGGATGACTCGCGACTCGCCACCTTGGTTTGGATATTGGTTGCACAGAGCTTGCCAGTGGTTCAGACTGCAGGGCTATCATAGAACTTATGCATCAAGTCCGAATTAGGAGTGGTTCCACCGTACGACACGAACTCGTTGGCGAGTGTCAATTTGTCGCCAAGGTTATCGGCGCGACAGCTTTCCAGGGCGTGTTCCTTGCCGTTCCGGGAGAGTCTGACACTGGGAGCTCCGGCGCCAATTCAGACCCCATTTTCAAGTGTTTTGCCTTACTATGGAATTGTGACAACACTATCACCATCTAGTATAGGATGCCATGAGAGCTGATCTGGTGTTTTTTGCTCGAAGTCTCGAGATGACTACCGCGGAGGAAGGTAAAGGATTTGTACTACTGCCTCATTCAAGTCTGGATTGACCAATACCACCTACTTCTTTTGGATCACCCAGGACCACTTTGGATCTGTGGACCGAGCCTAGGAACAACAACACCTCGACAACCTTTGTTTGTCGTATAGATGCACGCAATAACTACAAAGCCTTTCAGATCAGTTCAGCGATGAGGACCCACGAGAGCTAAACATGGCGTCTTTTCCGCTGGATGGTTCGGCGAGTTCCTAGACACGTACCTCGACCGGTCAGATGGCCCTCTGGAGCAACTTGAGCCCGCGACGTTGAATTATAATACAGGTATCGGCCACAGCCGCGAGGACTGACTGTCCCGCTCCAGCGATGTGGAAACTCGCGGATAAGCTTGCGAATGCCAGGCCATTATGCTCTTGGTGCTTCGAAGGGGGGGCCTACATAAACGACAGTCCTTGGTTCCTCTCCGACCACACTAACCTCTACACGGCAACTTTGCGAATAACGACGATAACGGCGAAAAGGGAATCATCTAACGACCTTCGTGCGAATTTCACAGCGCGAGGCGAACCTCGCTCAACTCGAGCACGTTCTACGTTAGAACTGACGCGGGCGTGTCAGACAAGAGATCGACCCACCCCTTGATTCCGCCCTCGAGGTTTGACACAGTAGCTGAAGATTCCTAATTTCGGGGGCCCCACGCGTCGATGCCAGACACGTCGTGTGTCGAGCCCAAGGCGCACAACGCGTCGTCCACGCTGACCTCCAGGGCATATCTAAATCCGAATCCACAAGGACAATCATTCGTGCACGTATGCTGCGAAATGTCCTCTGGAGGTCTTTGGAGCATCCTGACGGCTTCGCATCCCTTCCCTGCCAGCTGCTTCAGTCATTTGCATTCCTCCTCCCCGTTCTCGGCAGTCATAGTGCGTCCTTGCTCGATCACTTGTCCTCGTCATTCTGAGTTCTTGTTGTCTAGTCAATTCCGACTACCGTCATTCCACTCATCGAGATTTCTTGGATCGCCACCGGCTTCAGTCGGTTTGGGCTCGTATCAGGGATGTTTTCATGCTGTATAGTATTTTTTGATATTCCTAGTTATCCAAAGATATCCATATCGAAAAACTAAAAGTGGAGGTTTGGAGTGCCGCGGGGTGCAAGCGGTGCCACAGAAGCGTAGTCTTCAGACGAGTGTAGGTACGGCGCGCGTCCTTTTCTTCCCGCGCCTCCACCTGCCCGCTCGTCCGCCGTCGTGGTTCCACCACGCCTTTGTCGCTCGGCGGCGTTCACTGTGGCAGCTTGTGTCGGCAGGGTAGAGGATCCACAGCAGGAGCTGGCTCTCTGGGCTCCTCGTTCCGTGTCAAACGGCGCTTCCGGCTGCTTTTTCACTGCTGCGCCCTCCGCCTGGTGCCGGTGACTCTGTCCCACTGCCGCACCCTCGGCCTAGCGCCAAGGGGGATCATTTCAATGTCATACCTACCGTCTCGATCTGCGCTGAGTCGCGCTCTCTGCCTGGCCCCTGTGACTTTCGTCGCGCTCTACTCCCCAATATAATCTCCCGATGTCAATGACGTTCTCACTGCCGCACCTTCATCCTGGTGCCAGGGACGACAATTTCAACGCCATGCCTACTGGCTGTCCTCCCTATACCTTGTCCAATCTGTGCTGCGCCACGCTTGGGACGAGCTGTCATTGCCATGCCCTGTCTGGCGTTAGTGACTTCCGTCCCGCTCTACGCTACAATACAACCTCCCAATGCCAGCGACGCTCTCACTGCTGCACCCTTCCTAGCTGGTGACGCCCGCATGTTGTCGCACCTACCCCAACTGGCGACTCACGCTCCACCGCCACACTCTCACTGAGTTGGCGACGTCCTTTCCTCCGTTAGAGCCACCCGCTGGAGCGGGGTTGTTTCCGTTCCATTGCCCTCCCACCCTCCTTCCCTCTCGTCTGACTCACCACCCTCCCATAGGTCTTTGTCTGCTTCCTCCTGGTGCCTGGGGTCCGAAGCATGCGCTTCTTTGCGTCGTCGGCGGACTCCTACTCTTTGGGTATCGCAGCTCACGCCCCACCATCCCTGCCACTTCCACTTCTGACCTCATTTTCTGTGGTATTGGCATCCTCTTGATTAAAAAATCCACGACAGAACCGACGGAAGATAGGTGTGGACCCAATGATCCTTCGATAATACGTGCACACCAGTTCAGACGAATAGTACCGCAAACTAACTCGGAGCTTGAGTAGAATGGCCGGACACGGTAAATCAACGAGTTATGGGAGTCTTGAGTCCATTGAATGAAGGCGGAAGACCACAAACGTTGAGAGGCCCGAATCCGACGGCTGAAGATGAGGGATCAAAGACAAGGTGCGCTACGAGGCCAAAGTCGAGAGTCGCCACCCAAACATTATGGGCATCGCTCATCCGCTCGTTCCTACCTCAATATCCGATCCTCCACCCGAACGCGTCTTAAGAGTTCAGGCCCATGGCTTGAAACGGCAAGAAATTCATTCAGGTCCGTTGACCCGTTTCTTCCTTTCGCATTGAATTGTTGAGCGACGTGCGTCTTTTTGAGTTTGAACCTCGACCTCGTGTATTCCATATCCTTGGCTCCCTGGATTCTCACCAATAATGGTCGCCATCTGACTCAAGCTCGTGTAAAATAGAATCTCTGATACTATCCAGGTATCATCAGTGGCCCCTCGCACCTTTCTTTGCCCTAGTTGGATTTTACGCAGAGCACCGTGCAACACAAGTTTGGTGACTTAGATTTGCGTGACACTGGCCCGGATATGGCAATATTTATCGTCCGCATCCAAATTTCGCATTTCTCGTCGTACCAAAGCCTAGAAAAAAAACCGTAACACCTAAAATTGACGCGTGACACATGATATTCTCTTCCCCTCTACGTATATTGGAATGTCGTGCCTTGGGAGAGCAAAGCACTTGCTACGCTCACTCAACTTTTCCTTCCCGAGCTTCATCACTACCCCGACCCGTTGGCCGCCGCGTCACGCGTTCTCCAACATAGCACATTCTCGCAACGACCTTTTTGATTATACGTCAGGGCGGTGGATGTAAGTCCTATACACATTGTTCTATAGAATATATGTCTAACCCCTATTCTACACGTCTAGCATTAACGATGCCCTTCGCTGCGAAGAGCGCAGACGTGTCTTCGACTTCAATGGGCTATGTCGACTTGCAGCGCGGTCCGTCCGTCGGAGCCCAGATGATGTCGTCGGCTTGGAAAAACTCGCCGAGGGGGGGTTCAACCGTATTTTCCTCATCGCCATGCGCGATGGCTTCCAGATGGTAGCGCGTATCCCGTACCCCGTTACGGTTCCCAAATACTTCGCTGTCGCCAGTGAAGTGGCTACTATGGCCCTCCTCCGTTCCTCTGGGTTGCCTGTACCTCGGGTATACGGGTACTCTCCCACGCCGAACAACGCGGCAGAGACCGAGTATATCTTCATGGAGTTCATAGAAGGCACCAAGTTAAGCGACATATGGTTTGAGTTAGGGGAAGGCGAAATTATGTCAGTCACACGCCAGCTTGTTGAACTCGAGTCGAAGATGATGTCAATTACTTTCCCAGCGGGCGGAAGCCTGTACTATACGAAAGACTTGGAGAAGGTGGCCAGGAGGCCGGGCATTCCGCTAGAGGATGCGCGTTTCTGCGTCGGTCCAGATACAAAACTACATCTGTGGTATGGCAGGAGATCACAGCTCGACGTAGATCGAGGACCATGTAGGCCGCTCTCTGCCGTTTTTCTCCCATTATCCCCTAAACTAACTGGCAAACCGTAGACAAAAGCGCCGAAGCAGCGCTGGTAAGGGTAGCCGACAAGGAGCTTGCTTATCTGAAACAGTTCGGTCGTCCGTTGTTGCCGTTCCAGCGCATGAGGAGGGAAGGTTACCAGTACCAGGAGCAGCCGCCCTCGGACCACATCGAGAACCTGGGCCGCTATCTCCTCATGGCGCCGTCACTCATCCCCAGGAACCCGGCCCTACACCGTTTCAGTATCCGCCATCCCGACCTTCAGGAGGGCAATGTCATCGTCTCGAGGTCTCCCGATTCCAACTTGCACGTCGTCGGCCTGATCGACTGGCAACATACTTCAATCTTGCCCTCGTTTCTCCTTGCCGGTATACCTGAAGGCCTCCAGAACTACAACGATCCTGACTGGCAATTTATGACGCGGCCTTCGCTGCCTGACAATTTTGGCGACCTGAGCCAAACCGAGCAAAGTGACCAAAAAGAACTCTATCGTCGCCGCCTCGTCCATTACCACTATGTCAAAAATACGAAGGAGTGCAGCGTGCTCCACTACGCGGCATTGACAGACCCTATGGGCATGCTCCGCCGCCGCCTCTTCTGCTACGCTAGTTACCCGTGGGAGGGTGAAACTCTAGGGCTGAAGGTTGCGCTGATAGAGGCAACCCAGAACTGGGAGGCGCTTACGGGGGAAGGCGCGCCGTGTCCTGTCATATTCGACGCTGAGGACATACGCCAGACGATGAAGCTGGATGAAGTGCAGAATAGAGCGGACGGGACTCTAGAGGCGTGCCAGAACGCTATCGGCTTCGGGGCGGAGGGCTGGGTGCCCACCAAGCACTACGAGGCGGCCATGGCACGCAGCAAGCAGCTGAAGGAAGTTGCATTGGCGGCAACTGCGTCGGACGAGGAACGGGCAGAGATCGTAGCGCACTGGCCTTTGGACGACATGGACGAAGAGAAATACTTGTAATGGATCGAGCTAGATATATGCCGCGTTATTTATGGTGGGCGTTGGCTGACGCCCCGTAAGAACACCCATCCCACCCCGTTCGCCGTGAGAGAGAGAAATAATATTAGCAGGGAACTCCCTTCCAAGGAGGAATTTGTCGACGCGGCCGTCGTTCAGCAAGCACCCTCGTTTCTAATCGCACTTGGATATCATCCTTCATGCCAGCTGTGGCGTATGGCGGCGTTCGCCTGTTATCAATTACCATTCAGAATGAATGGGTCGCCGGTCACCTTCGGCTCCACGGGGCCTTGCTGGTGTACTGTGGTTGTGGGTGTGGGGGATGATGTGTTCGCTCCATGATTCGTAGTCTGATGGGTGAGCTCGTGGTTGAGTTCAATGAAGTCACGTCATGCTACAAGGATTGGATACCGCCCCCAAGATTTGCAATCTTTGAGATCCGAGCAACCTCTAAGCCTAAAAACGGTTGATTGTTTGTCCAAGTTGACAGTCTGCAGACGAGTCCGGTGTGGACAATGCCTCGCCAGCAAAGTCGACTCGTTATCGGACGACCTCGATGGCGGCAGCGGCGACAGTCAGAACCTCGCAGCAAGCCCCGACGACTCTCCCTCCCTCCGTATTCACCTTACCCCAGACGGCTCAGCTTGAAGCACTTTACACGATCATCCGGGACAGGACAACCAGCCGCGGAGATTTCCTCTTCTACTCTGATCGAATCATCCGGCTGCTCGTGGAAGAAGGTTTGAATCATCTTCCAGTCGTGCCGAAGACGGTAGAGACACCCACCGTACGTAGACATGTCTCGATGTCGTTTTTTTTTGGAACCATAGTCTAATTTTGGAGATCCGTGTCCACGCCTGTGGATAGGGATCCAAGTACGAGGGGGTTGGATTTGAAGGCAAGATATGTGGGGTGTCTATATTACGTGCTGGAGAGGTAGGCTGGGACAACATCTTCCTTCCGATCTCACCTGCGTCTGTGCTAGGCTATGGAAGCGGGACTGCGCGAAGTGTGTAGGAGCGTCCGCATCGGAAAGATTCTCATTCAAAGGGTATTGGTTAGTCTTTATTCATAAAACGTGTCTGACACGCAAGATAGGATGAAGAGACGGCACTTCCTAAATTGTTCTACTCAAAAGTGAGCCATTTCTGGTCCGAAAACAATATGTCGTTCATTGTCTTTGATTTTAGCTTCCAGAAGATATCGCGTCGCGCTACGTTCTCCTTTTAGATCCGATGCTAGGTATGCTCTACCCCGACATGCTATTCGAGTCCTCACTTTCGACCAGCAACTGGGGGATCGGCGATAAAAGCTGTCGAGATCCTAAAAGAGCATCGTGTTCCCGAAGAACGCATCATATTCATAAACTTGGTACTTGCTTTCTACCAAGATGTGCCGAGTTTACTGAAGTCTTTCGAGGTTGCGGCCCCTGAAGGTTTGAAGGCGTTTTGTACCAAATTCCCTGCAACCCGTGTGGTATTATTTCTGCTTTCCTTTTGTGTATGTGTTTTAGTTTACGAGCATTTCAAGGTTACTGGTTGGATTGACAAAGGTCTCAACGAGAAGGCATATATCGTACCCGGTCTAGGTGACTTCGGCGAGAGAAGGTAAGTGTACTTGTAATTCGGATATTTCAAAGCCCGGTCCCGTAATTTGACAAATCGTATCATAGGTACTGTGAATGATGAAACTCGATGGCCTGTATACCATCGCGAACGCTGTGCTTTAGGTGGCTCCCGATATGAACCGAGATAATCTGTTTTCTACAGTTTACGTGACACCATCCTGACATTCCTAAATCTCGCGCATTGACAAAATCGAATACTTTAAGACCGCGAATCTAGAGTTCTTGAGAGGGACACTTCGTTGGTCCAAATGCATCACTAACTCCTCCTGTGGGGTGATTTGAGGCGAGGGTGCCGCTTGTAGTATTACAAACAATCCAAACTCATTTCTGGTACTGGGGATTCGGCTAGCGTAGGGTCTGCTGGGAAACGCTGGACTCTTAGAAAGGGACGAAATGACAAGTCAGTTCACAGGAATGGTTTGCGGGCCCTTTTCATGCATGATGAGCATGCTAACTCATCATGAGCCACTAATATGTGGCCATTCCTCAGTCGGCATGCAATTGTCCTTTTCTTTCGTCGCCGTTGCTTGGTACGTGTCCACACTTGTTTGCTGGGGCAGCTCATCGGCTATGCTGCTATGCACATGAGTAGGTGAAGCGAAGCGAGGCCATCAAGGGTGAGTCGTATGAGCTGGGCCAGTGCAATGAGTCACCGCTCCATAGCGTTCATATCTCGTCCTTTCATATTGCGCATATCCTCGGTCTGCACTGTGATGAACGTCCTCTTTGCCTATGCCCCAGTAGCATGGCAATTGGCATCCGGTCACTAGAGTGATACTATCGTCCTTTATCAACCCCCATCAATAACAGGGCGGCCAGATGCGAGACTCTTGGCTAGGTGCGTGTTGAATGTCCCGGTTGTGGCGAGTTTAGTCTTGGTACCTGGTTCCGATTTTTCAAACGCATTTTCTCGTGTATGTTCATGGTTTCTTCATAGAATTCTTTGAATCGGTTGGCGGTAATTCAAACGATGCAGTCGATGATAGGCCCGTTCTTTGGTAGGTGCGTCCATTTCGCTTATTCTGCACAAGATGATTGATATCTTGTTAAACGTGAACAGATGTTCATGCACTTCTTTTGTACGAGAAACCACTCAATGTTTAATAATATTTACTTCAAAGCGCTTTTACAGTCGAAACGGCACCTCACTCAGGCTGGCAGAGTCTGCCTCGTAGTCCCCCATCCACCTCATAGTATGGCGACGGCGGCGATGACACGATAGTGATCATACTATTCCAAAGAAAACATCTGTTTCAGTCTCGCAGCACCTCTCCCGAAGCACACCAAATACTTTGATACCCCAAGGTCTCTGCGGGTTGTGCCTAGCACTTACATGCCATACGATTTCCAGGCTTTCAGGCCTTCAGAGACTTGCTTTAGTAACCACCCATTGAGTGCGTCTATGTATGGTAACAGTCGCTGAATAAAGGCAAGCACAGCCGATTGACCAGGCTCACCCTTTCCAAGCACATAGGGCCCCAAACAGTAGAGTACCAACAATGACCGCAGGAACACCGCTTCAGGCAATACCACAGCACTCAGGTTCAGAACAAGGGCTTCGATGGCGGCAGGGTAGAGTTCGACTGTGTCACCTGCAAACATACCAAATTGGCACATCGAGTCTTTTGAACGCCATAACGCAAAAAGGCACCCACCAATGAGAACGCCCATGTCACGCACAAAGGGTTTGACAAGAGCCAGATAGCGCTCAATCACCTCTATCTCAATCCCGCTGCTTCTTGCGAGACGCATGATGATGTGTTGGAGATGTTCAAGGCCCTCCGACACATGCATTAGGCGTCTTGCGTGTCCTGGGGCCATCGTAGGTAGCGGGAACTTTGTTAGAAAGTCATCACAGGCGTAGACAATCAGCCTTGCTATTTGTTTGAGGAGCGCATTTAACGGAGAACCATCCGAGGGGACACCATCCGAAGACGCGGACTGGAGTGCGTCGTAGAGAGCCACGCCTAACGCGGACATGCTGTTAATCACTGTCTCGAAGCACTGCAAAATTTTTCCGAGCTCCTCGGAGATGCTGCCGAGGTCCCGCCGGAGCGGTTCAGGTTTGCCATCGGGGGAAGGTAGGAAATTTGGCGCTTCAGGTTTAGCCCCGTCTGCGTTTGCAGTTCGAAATAGGGCCCCAAGTAACATCGAGACTGACGACGTCTCTGTGCAGTATGAAAGCTTTTGTAAACGTGTCTGGGAATCATCGCGCTGCATAGAAGAAAACTCGCCTTGGATTTCGCCAACGATATTAGCTGGATCGAGTAAGGCTAGATGAGGCTATCAGGTGGTTCTTCAAATGCATGTATTATAAGGTACCCACCTGCAAGCTCTATCCATTCATCGTCTGTGATCAGCAGTTAGTTGTATCCTGATATACGCAAGCAGGGATACAAACATGTATCGAATTCGAAAGAAATTTCAGGATGTTGTTCCGTGCTCCGTGCTTGCTGACTTTCGGCAACTGTGACCAGGAGGAAAGACGACAAGGTTGCTAGAAAGAGAATAGAGACGTGTGAGCGCATTTCAGAAGACAAGCGGCCGGCGACCACGCACACATCCACCTTTAACGCTTTATACCTATGGTTTTATACCAAACAGGCCATTTACACGCGGCGTGATTGGCGCGAGGGCGTACCCAAACCACATGGCCACCAGCTCTCCATGATGAAGGCCAACTACCACCGAGTCCCTGGAGTGCCGCTTATAACGACCCGTCGTGTTTCCTTGGTAGATCCAAATCAAAGGTGCATATCCATCTCCGCTCCGGAATTTTTGTCTCCAAGAGTCACCGGAAGATTGGAGGGCTATCAGCCTTCAGTTACCCTATCGCCCCTCCTGTGCTGTGCGTGTCGGAGCGCTAGAGCTGGCGCGGTGGACAAGCCGCCAGTTGTATGCGAGCTACTATTTGAGCGCCATCCATCGCCCAGATATTCAGCACCATGGAGTGACTCGCAGAGAGATTGGAAGACGCGAAATGAGGACACCAGCGAGTGCGAAGACTGGGAAAACCGTTTGGTTCTGATGAGGACCATAGTATCGACGTGAGTACGCTCATCCTATTAATAGAAGCTCGGTGTTCATTCCATCACGCGGCGAACATGGACGGCCCGGACACCTTCGCTTTCGTCGACTAGAGCGCCAAGCAGGTTACCTACGGAAACGTAGATGGTATGCACGAGCTCGCCCCTGTTGAATTCTGGGCGCGTTGCTCGCCTTTCCAGTATGAACATATGCAACTTCGGTATTTGTGTCCAACCAAGATCTCAAGCTCCTTTTACGGAGAGGTAGCCCGGGTCTTGTTTAATCGGATGACTTTAAGTTGACGGTCGGTTCACCCTCGTGCCGCAATAAGGACACATTGGGAATGTGGTTCCAAGCTTGGTCTGCTTTGGATCCAGCAATTACGCCGATATCAGCACCACTAAACAATGTGAGCATGACAAAGTAGTATCTGGAGCAGAGTAACAAGGCCGAGAATATGGAGGACTAGGTCGGAGAATGGCGGCGAGGAGCACTCGAATCGATTTATGATGAACTCCACCACTCACCTAATTGCATCGGCTCACTGCATCGTGTAGGAAGGTGCTTACTGTGATACACGATGGGCGGAAGCCCGCATTAATTTAAGGCGCAGGCGACCCGGCACTGTCGATATCACCCAGCTCGAGAAGCACTCAAGTAAGTGCCCGGCATGGCCCTTGACGTGACTCCTTCCGCCCTCTGACGAACGCGCCCGCACCTCATACATGTCTGCATCTCTCGCTAAGGTCCCTGTCGCTGTCCACGAAGACTCGTCAGACGCATCGGAGAAGGGCCCCCACGAGGCGCAGAACGAACCGAGCAACGACTCGTGGACACCCCCTCGATTCCTATCCCGCGTCACGACCTTCCTGGCGCACTATGGGGTCGAAACGCACGGGTACGTCGTCGCGTTTGCCTTCCAGTCCGGTCCGCGCACTCAACCTCGGACAGCATGATAGGATGCTTCAGCAGCAAAGAGAGAAATCTACAAGTTGATAGATATAAGAACACGGCTCTTGCAGGCTAAATGTAGGCGGGACATTGATCTGTCCATGGAACCGGAACTATAGTGGCTTTGATTTCCTCTAGACTTGGAAGTGAATCATGGTTTGGTCGGATACATTTGGGAAATCCAGACGACATTGAGTTGCCAGACTGGATTCACCGGTGGTTTCACGGTGGCCACGCGGATGTTTAGCATCAGCTCCCCTGGCTACTTGCATAAAAAGGTTATAGATCTTTTGGCGTTGTTTTGAACACTCCAATATATCATGAAGCCTTTTGTGAGGCGTTTTGTCCTCCACTGGTCATGCCGACTCATGCTTGCCGAATGTAACCGCTTCCTCAGCATTTGTTTGTGTTGGAAAAACAAGCACGCGCGCAGCCACGACCGCGACCGGCCCGAGCAACCACCGGTGCACGCATGGGGTGGCGTGCTGCATTTCTCGCGTATGCCCCACCATATGGCCTTTTTATTGTAACTAGTATCGCGTAGTATATCCTTTTTCTCTTCCTGTGTGCTCGCTAATTATGGATCCTACACGCGATCCCGATCCCCTTTCCGACTACCATACATTTTGTACCGCATATAAGATGTTTGTTTCGCCCAAGAAGAACCTCAGTCCGTTGCATTGAATGCGAGCTCCCGCGCTAGAAATCTAACACCTTCAAGTTGGCACAGTCGCGTTGTGTTGGAGGTCGCGAGAACCCCCTCAAGTTTGCCTTTGGCATCTAGTGACTACTGTCAAACGAGGTCCGGCCGCCGTGTCGTGCAGCCATCGTAACGCGACAAAGACAGGCCATTCTGTACCTCACTGTTAAGATTGTTGACATTTTGTTTCGTGCCAACACGATGTTTTACTTTGACTGGTTGCACATTGAAGCATTGATTTGGGTTCACAACACGCATGTGCAGCGGAGTGATCTTTGGCCACTTGGATACGGGTGACAGCTTACTGGATGTAAGCCTCGTGGTTTGCAAGTTTGAAACCACGTCTACAGTAAACAGAGGACTGGGCCATGTTATATTTGTGGATAGAATGAACCAACGTCGGATTCTGCTCCGATCAACTTCAACTTGCTACCCTATTCACGGCATAGCCCGCAGCGGAGTCTAAAAGGAAGTGGGCCCTCGTCACGCTCGGCACCCTTACACTTTGCAAACAGTACGGGGAGGAAAGATGGTATCTGGATACCATTCTGTTCGTGCTCAAAGTATATGGGATAAGGGTGTTTTTTGTTTTGGCTACATGAAGTATTCCGGGTGTGAAACAATTCGAGAGATCTTGCCTAGCTCAAAAAGGAGGTCCACTTCGACAGTTTTTGATCTTTCAATGCTTTTCGTTTCAACTCCAAGCCAAGATCGCTATGTCATTACCTCATCTTGTATACTGTCTACGTTTAGCTTCGCATTTATGTCAGCGCCAAACGCTCGCCGTGTATATGGAATCAGTGGCTATGCAGTCACCCGAAGTTCTCCGGACTGTGGACACATCCCAAGTTTTGCGAGGTTAGGGGGTTCTACCCATGGCTTCCTCATACTACCAGGTTCCACCAGAAGCACAGAGCAGTTTTTCTGTCTTCTGCAGTACGCTGGTCTCCCGCGGAACCTGACCTTCTCGCAGTGTTACTGATAGCGGCGTACTGCAAGATCTCACCGGATCTAAGACAATTTAGATTTGATGTCTGCAAGCGTTATGTAGCACAATCTTCCTTCCATAAGCTCTATCGGACTAATGCCACAGGAAGTTCAGTCAGACTGGAGTTGGTTAAAAGAGTGGTATTAACGGTATTCTGTCCTCACTACCTCCCCCCTTCCTTACTAAAAACGCCTCTTGTTTCCCGGACCATGTACACAGTCGGTCTGCAATTGGCCGCCGACTCGGGAGCCACTCTCATGTCAAGCTTCAAAGTTCAAGCGTTGTTAGCCTTCGTCGCCCTTTTTGCCCTCCGAGTGTTCTGTCATGGCTCGTCCGAGGAAGACCTTCCCGCTCCAACCCCCGTTTATCTGCCTGGTTCTCACCTCCTTGCCATATCTCCTTTCTTTCGACGACGCTTCGACTTCCTCAATGACGGTTTCCGGATAACGGGGGAGAAGTTATTTCAATTCAACATGTTGCGCGTTCGTACTTATCTCACCTCTCGGCTTCGATGTGTCACTAACTTCATCCCCAGGATACCGTCATCGTCGTATCTGGGGAGTCTGCACGAAAGGCATTCTTCGTGAACAGGGCTTTCAACTTGGCAGAGGGGTTCAAAGGTCTGTCAGGAGCAGTATGTGTTGTGATCTGTAGCCTATCCCCATCTCCAGTAACATTCCGCAATCGTTAGATTCCCATGGTCAAGGGTGTCACCTCGAATCTTCAAACTCATCAAATAGCTCTCATCTACAAGCGCCTCGCTTCGGTGCAGAAAGATGGGCACATCAAACAACGTACGCTTTGCGGACTCTTATCGATGTTTATAGCTAAAGATCACAATACAGTCATTGTCGACATTCTGGATGATTGCCATCGGGTTATGAACACTTGGGGAACGAGTGGAAAATTCGACCCTTTCGAAAAAATTTATGAAGTATGGTCATGAACAGCGTTGTTGATCATCAGCTAACGACTTCCTTCATACCAGCTTATTTTCCAGACTACCGTACGAAGTATTACTAGCTCAGACATCGCAGATGATCCTGCGCTCGTTGCACGGCTCAAGAGCTTGCATGATGTATTGGACAGTGGAACAACGCTGACGACCGTTCTGCTCCCTTGGTTACCCGCCCCAGGTATGGTCAAGAAGTTAATGGCAACCAAGGAGGTGTACGACATCATCTCACGTGCCATCGACGGCCGGATAAAGAGCGGCAGACCTCGAAGCGACACGCTCCAGCTACTCATTGACTCGAAGGATGAACGGTGGGTGATTGTGGGGGTGGGTCTCAAACTTCTGCTGTCTGACGCTCCGCTAACTCCATTTTAGTTCATGATGGGCCTGCTGGTGGCGGGAGCGAGAGCAACCGGTACTACAGCCTCGTGGCTCATAACATTCCTCGGAAACAACTCTGAGTGGAAAGAGAAAGCTGTTCGAGAGATCAAAGACCTATTGTCGGCGTACCGCCCAGATTCGGAACCGACAGCCAACTCTTCGCCTGTGTTGCACTTGGCATGCATTCCATTGGAATCCTGGGAAACTGAAACGCCTGTTCTCGATGCCCTCATCCATGAGACGCTTCGGATTGCGCAACCACACATCGCCATGCGTCGCAACCTTGGACCTGACACTATCATCGATCTAAAAACGATACCTTCAAGAGCATACGTCATATATCCATTCTCGGACGTGCACCTTAATCCAGAACTGTACCCTGACCCGTGGACATTCGATCCGAGCCGCAAGGAAGCGAAAACGCCGTTCGGCTACGTTGGATGGGGGGGGGGTGAGTGCAATTTTAACTGTATCGTTGTGTGCTGAACGGTGAAACTGATGCATCATGCTCACAGGAAAGGCCATCTGCCTTGGCCAGCGGTTGGCGAAGATGGAGCTTAAACTCATCATATCCATGATGCTCTTGCGGTTCCGGTATTCAATTGTGGACTCAAGCGGTCTACAACCGGCCATTCTTCCACGACCAAATTGGAACGACACCCTATTATGCCGCCCCGATAAAAATATTTACTACCTTGCTTATGACAAGATGGACCTTTCATCGTAGGTCAAGCCCAGAGGTATTCATTACAGACGGCGCGCACGTTGGACTCCCTTTGACCACCCCCATGGTTGGGCATCCAGAAATATACCACATTCTGCCAAACGTTTCTAATTTGTCGCTTGGGTGTAGAAACATTTATTTTCCTGACCAGGTCGAGGTCTGTGCGCGATCGATCGAGATCCCCTCAAGGCACACAGAAGCTTGGAGTTCTCTCTCAACTCCGCAACAATCGTTGATAGTCGTTCCCAGGCTCATTTCCTTGCAATGTGTTGCTTAGGGATCCTTGCGCCGTGTAACGTCGGTGGCGAGTCATTTCGATTGCGGCTTTGATTTCAGTAACGGCAAGGTAAACGAAACCTATTATTCTTGCAACCTACTTATGTAAATCGTCAAGGAAAATTGATCGATGGGCGTTCAAAATACGACGAAGCTCTATACTTAGCCTGGTCCTGCCAGCTTTCCTTATGATCTGGAAACCGGAACTTCCTTCGTTTACCATAGCGGCTGGAGGGTGGCCCCGTCGGCGGAGAAATATGAAAAAAGAGCGACGTTGACGGATGGATACGTACAAATTGTTGGGGAATCGTGTCCTGGGATATATTACTGAGGTTATCATTCCCTCCCCAACTGCTCAGCCGTAAAAGCGTAGAAGTAGGACGATTGGAGCGGTAGCACGAAGCTTTTGGGAATGGCAACGGCCGGTGCATCACAGAGCAGGATACAAGCCACCTCGTCCAGCTGGCCGGGGTACGCGGAAACTACGAGTGCTGGTGATGGCTGGAATTGATGCCGTGAGAGACAAGATACCTTCCACCCCAAAATTTTTATTCGGGGAGTACGGTCATGAAACAGACAAATAATTTCCGGCCCGGTTCGTGATGCGGTATACTTGTGGATGAGCGATTCTTGGCTACGCGGAACATAGCCTTCAGAAAGGACCCCTCTGGTAGTAAGGAGTCGACAAAAGGAGGTTGAGCGCACGGATAATATTAAGGGATGCATGTCTTGTTCATCGACTCTCTTCCGAGTCACTGTTTTGCTATGTTGCGTGGATCGCCCCACCGTCCACAATGACAACACAGGAGGCCTGGGAACCCCATGTTTGGTCGCACGGGTCGTTAGTCACTCACCTTTGACGCCAAAGCCCGCAAGTGAATGCTGACTTCGCTTCGCCACGAAGTGAATCGCTTGTCGCGCCCAAGGTGTCCCATTCAAATCATGACAGTGTTCCCTTCGGGTGTATGCTCCATGTACTTTGGGCTGCGCCGATCGTGTGGACCGCGACGATGCACTGAAATCGCGGTTTGACGATCTCCGAATCGCCACAGTTGCTCTCAGAGACTAGCTACCATCATTGAACCCGGCGATGTATCCAGTGGGGCTGGTAGTTGGAAAGGCTATGAAGGTGCAATACGGTCGTTTGGACGAGCACGAGCACGATCTCAGTACAAGCTAGCAACGTATGAGCATTGTGAACTTCAATTGCTGCCCTAGACGGATATCCATTCGGAAGTCTACTATGGGATTTTGGTTTGAGGGTGCGAGCACAAAATCCAGTGAACGGGATATTGCACCTCGTCGTATGTCGAGAAACAGGTTGGTAATCCACTGCAACTGCGAGAATAAAGAAATCGGACGAGCAGGACTTCAGGCAACACACAGACATGTTACACTCTGGCCAGCTCTGTAATCCTAAAACCACACCTGCGGAAGTGCTCGTGCTTCAATAGGCTGCACCTTCGCGGGAAGATGTCGGGTCAATCAATCGTCCAGTCACTCTATGTACAGACCTCCCCATCTCTAACAATCAAGATTCAAGAAGGCAGGGAGGGAAAGCACACCCTGTGCCAACAGACACATTTAGAATAGCCTCTCACTGAGCCGTGTACGCGGTGACGTTTCGCCAATAACTAGCATTGTCAGTATCAGTCGACACCATGGCACGAAGATCATCCGAAACACCCACTTGCAACGCTCCAACACGCCACTGTCTGTGGTAAACTCGTATACGTTGGCTGCACCAGACGGTGTCACATTGAACATCATCTCCGTGTGACTGGTAGACCACGGATCCCACTGCGAGGGAGTAACGTCACTTGCATTATACTTTTCAGTCGGGTTTAGGAACATAGTCATGGCCATGAAGCTGTTTGAAAAGGCGGTAATAAATGCTGTCTTGTTCCTTGCGAGGTAGGCATGCGTATCGCGACGTCAGCTCTAGAGTATTAGTGATCAGGTAAGGACGTACAACGTGTAGTAGTATTTTTGATCATACGCATGGTAAGCTGGCGGCACTGCAAACTCTGCCTGAAAATAAAAATGATCGCTTAGGAACAGAGACACTCAAGTGTTGGGGTACATTACCTTCCAAGCCTTGGTACCGAACGCCTCCGCGAGCAAGTACGTAGGGCAGATGATAAATGCTGTAAATCCGAAACTTCAGTGAGAAAGTAACAGAATCTCTGGAGGGGCTCACCCTCTCCAAACGCATAGTTTGCCTGGTCGACGTTACTACCAAGACCCTCATACAGAGGTACGGCTGCAGCGACTTGTGCTGGCCCGATGCCTGGGAACAACGACATGATGAACTGCGAAATGTTCTGCGTGGTCGATTGATTGACATTTCCCTTCCCTTCTTGGGCATTCGTGACAGAATATAGTGCTTCCTTTGTACCAGCGAGTCTCAGTGATAAATCATGGGCTGATAGAAACAATACTCACTCCGTTCACCTTTCCTTTTCCCAGCGTGACAGTGGGGCGCTCGGTGATGAACGTGCCATCCACCACCGGAACAAACGTGTATGTGGAATAGGTTTGATCAACATCGAGGGCAGGGTCTAGGTTTTGCAATGTCTCGAGGTCGGTTGCGCGAAGACAAGCCAGGGGGTCGGGGCTCGACGTGCAGCTAGACCATCGCGATTAGCCTTGGTGCTTCCCTGATGTAGAAAGGATTCACTTAGCACCAGAGACCACCTGACTGTAGAGCCACTGCACTGAATGTTATAGTTATCAACTATTGAAACAGTCGTCTAGCTCACCTCGGGAATGGAATCATTGTAATTGTATTCCGACAGCAACACAGCTGAGCTTGTGATAGCGCCTCTAAACAAAGGAGGCTGTGTATTCCCACCATTGGCAACGACATGCTGCATCACTGCTCCACCACCTGTGCAAAGCATTTACCATCTGGCTGGCCATTTGATTACCACGGCGGGACCTACCCGTAGATAAACCCCAAATTGTGACCTTGGTGGGATCACCCCCGAATTTGGAAATCTGGGTGTCAAATTTAATTATGTAATCGAAGTGCAAAACAAGCTAGCACTGACATGTGTCTGCACCCACTGTAGAGCGTAGTTCTGGTCCCCTGTATTGCAAGGTCAGCAAATGAACCGTCCACATACCATGGAGCATACGTAGACCGGCGTTCAACACGCCTCCAGATTTTACCACCTCGCCGGCCAAGAAACCTAATACACCGATGCGGTATTGTATAGTTACAACCATGAGGTTATAGTCCGCCTGCACAATTAGACTTGATCCGTCATACAGGCTTTCGTTGCCGGCGATGTACCTTACAGCGTCTTCATCAGCGGTTCGTTACGGAGCATCAAATAATCATAATCTTACCCTCCGCCGTCGATCCAGACGATGACAGGGAGCCCCCCTGACTCGACTGGGGTAATAGTGTTGCCTGGAATATATACACTGCGACATGTCCATTCCAAACATCCCACGACCGACCGGTAAAAAGAGCACACACCTAGCAAAGAGACAGTCTTCCGATTGGACAGTGCTGACGTAACGTTTGGATAAAGCCGTATTGCTCGGCGGCTTTATAGACGAGTTTGTAACGGCCTGGATACACTCGGGGGGCTCCGTCGTAGCTTGCTGTATGCCCGACACATTCGGCGGGGGCTGGGGCAGAGCCCATCGCAAATTTCCTAGCGAACGTGATTATGATCAAACAAAAGACTCTGGGCGAGTTGGACATACCAACCGGTGCAGCAGCATAACGAACGCCAAGAAAACTAGTGGTGTTGGTTGAAATGTCAACGGCACCCTGGTATTGGGCGTAACCGAGGTTCACGATCGGGGCTGTTGTCGTGGAGGCAAGTATCTGAACAAACGATAATGCGTGGATGACAAGTCTTAGTGCTCTAGGAGCCATTGTTCGAGTACTCGAAACAGATCAACGAGAGTGAGGTTTATATAGGCCTAGGTCGGTATACTAACCTCCCAATAGGAAAGGCCCGGATTTCACGTTATTCGCTGCTGGTGTTCGGTTCAAGCTGGGTGCTAAAAGTGTCCGAAGCCCATCAGTAAGGCTGTGGCGAGGCACAAGGGTACGTATTATCATAGTGCGAATTGGAAGGCCTTATGAGAAGTCGGAGATAAAGGGCATTCAGATATTATAGCCTTTTATATTCCTATTCCACCACCTGGCAGCGGCCAGTTCGATCTTTGTGTCAGCAGACAACTGAGGTGAATACTTGCATCAAATGACTTACGGTGTGTTACAGACATCTGCATACACCTTCGCCCTCTGGATGAGCTTGGAATTTCGTTGCTTGCCAAAAATCGAAGGTCAGGTTCATGCGGTGTCGAATCATGTCGTCAGCGTCGGGTAGCTAAACCGAAGAAAATCTCAAGGCCTGTAAGCTCGCTTCGAGTGACCCGCGAGCTGGCAAGTCCATTGGCAGCTCCATCTCCGGGTGTTCGTGAAAACCATTCCCTGTGCATCGGTTCTGAGTATGCAGACCCGAGGTTAATAAAAATCTTATATCCAAGTTGCAGCTTTTTTGGGCGCCCAACAGCCGCGTTGGCTCGTCGACGACTAACGCGTCCCTGTGATCCGCCTACAGCAATCGCGTCTCTGACTAATATTTTGCCCATTCTCGCCAGTATCAGTTCGAAGACTTTTACGCCCCTGGTCCCGATGCATGTAGAGACGAGATCAACTCTTGTTCGTCGTTTGCGCCTGCGAGGGGTCTCGACTGTGGAAGTCGTCGAGTATGGGTGTCGGAGTCGTCTCATCGATCGGTGATTTGTCAATTACAGTGGATTTGCTCATAATGCATGCGAGTGGGGCGGCCAAAACGCTATGCATTATGTAGCTTATGCAACTAGGTATATGTTACACTCCGTGACTATTTGTGACAAGTGTGACAGATCACTGGCTCGAGTGTACATTACGACTCGGATCTACTACGGAAGCTAAATTTATCTAGTATAGTCGACGACACCAATTCCGTGGCCAATGCCAGGGCACCAGGATGGCGGGGGCATTGGATAGCTGACGGCTCACAACTCGAACAATGACGATGCCGGCGCGCGCGTGGCTAATCCCACGTCGCACACTGCGAGGACGACTACAATGACTCCGGCACACGTGCAGCCGATGCCACCTGCCCATGGCGAAGACGATGACGACGATGCGCGCGTGGCCAATTGCCACAGCGTCACCACCGTGGTGAAGACGACGATGATGCCGGAACGCGTGTGGCCAATGCCATACCCAAGGTGGAGACGACGACGACGACAACATCAGCACGCGTGTGACCAATGCCACACCGCCCAAAGCGAAGACGACGACGATGATGCTGGAACGCGCGTGGCCAATGCCATCGCCCACGGCGGGGACGAGGACGACGCCAGCAAGCGTGTGGCCAATGCTACATTGCCCACGATGACAACGATAACGACGACACTGGAACGCGTATGGCCGACGCCGGAACGCGTATGACCAATGCTATATTGTCCACGGCGCCGCACGCGTGTGGCCAATGCCACGTTACACACGGTGAAGACGACGATGTCGAAACATATGTGGCCAACGCCGCGTTGCACACAGGGGAGACGACGACGACCACACTCTGTGGCCGATGCCATGGTGTTACCACCATGGCGAAGATGAAGATGACAACGACGCCAGCACGCGCATGGCCATTTCCATGGCGCACCGTAGCGAAAATGACGACGGCAACATTGCTAACGGGTTCGAATGCTTCGACATAACTCTCCAACTCTTTCGTAGTGTAGAGTTAAATTCCTGCACACTCATTGGATATCGCGCACGCACCAAAAAAACACGCTAAATAAATTTGATTCGCGCACACTGAGATTCAGAACCGCGCACGGTCAATCGAAATCGCGCATATGATTAATTCGCACGCTCTCAGAATCAAAAACGCACAGACTTACATAAGAAAAAACGCGCGGAATAAATGTGTAGATTTGATGCCATAGAATCCGTTTTGCCTCCAAAATTTCTGCGAATTTTACCAGACCGACGATTTGCCTCATTCGTACTTCGCGCCTCATCATAAACGGGGGCCACTAGGATAAGTAGTGTGAAGGGATACGCAGACGACAATACTACACCACTAGACACCGCTGGAAGCTCTGCACACTAAACTCGTCTCGCTGGTACTTTGTGTCGCTTAAAGTCCAACCAGAGCAAAGAACGGTGCAAGGGACCACCAATGGTACCTAGACAGCGTCGGTGGATCCATCTAAAAGTGAGCTTTGAGAAGCCTGAGTCAGGTGGCCGTTGGTGAGGTACCGTGAACTTTGATAGGTTCCAGTTCAATGGTTGATCACGGGAGATCCAGCACTTCATGAGGTTCGAGTTTGACAGCCGAAGGTAGAGATGTGAGGACATGGGCTGCATATACGGATGGGAGAATGAGTGAATGAGCGCTGCCATGTTCAGGTGCCGACTTTGAGTACTGACCCCGTAGATGCAAGCATTACTCTTGGTTCCCTATCTTCAGCAATTATGTTCGGGCACCTCAGTGTTGGCTATCTTCTGCCTTCAGTTAGTAAATGTAAATTCGACATTCCGAAAGTTCACTAATTTTTCACCTAGAGCTACTCAACTCGAGCTGCGAGTAGTTTGCAATGCTGTTTGTTTAAACTAGTGCCCAGGCGTCGTCAAAGGGGGTATTAGGGGTCCACTCGTGGCTTCCGTTAGTTCCGTTGTGAAGTTTCTGACCGAGACAATGCTGATACCACTGAGTTATATAATGACGTCGGAGGTGAAGCTGGCAGGGAACTGGACAATACATGCCGATTCTAAAAGAATAGTTGATACGGAGCCGATCAAGTCATTAGTAAAGAGACTGAGAAACACTGTGAATAATGAAAACACAGCCGATACGAGCGAAACGCACGATATACAACCAAGAAATGGAATCTGAGGAAGGAATGGCGATAGTTAAAATCGGCCAGACAACAGGAACTCGGAAGTGATCGAACCATAGGGGGTGTGTGCGCAAATGAGTGGCGGTAGTTAGAGGATAGAGGGAAGGGATATGATGCGTCGGGATATCAGAGACAAGGAAAGGCCACCCTTGGCAGCACTTTTTTTTTCGTTTCCACTGGGTCTCTGAGACCACTACTGCCTCCGAAAAGTGCTGCCTGAGGTGGGAAAGGCCGTCAGAGGATATCGCGGAGTATGATAAGCGTTGACGGAGGCAAGCGTGTCAGGGTTAACGATATGCGTTGCACTGAGGTTGCAGGCCCTTCATCGTCGTGACTGCTATTCCAATGGGCAAACCGCATGTATTGGTCGGGCCGGCTGGCCCGGAACTTCGCGATACCTGTCGGTGTTTGTCTAACGTGCTTTCAGGCCATGGGAAGTCGAAAAGCGTCATCGATCATCCGACTGCCATTGACAAGGTCAAGACAACAGCCATGGATCAGATGCAGTGATCATGATCTGAGGGCTTCAGCGAGATTATCAATGATAATTTCAGAATGGGACTACGTAAATGGCTTGATGCCGCAGCTAGGCCGCCCACTGCTTAACCGAGCATGACATGTGCCCGGGATAACACCTCCTCTTCCCTGCTGTCTTGACTGCCCAAGCAATGTCCTCGGAAGATGCGTCCGCCGGTGAAATCTTAACTGAACTTTCCCGCCTCCAATTTAGCAAGGTGTGTATGGCGGGCCTAGCCTGGTCGATTGATAGAGGAGCAATAGGGCTAACTCAACACGTGTGTCACAGTATCTCAATGGTACGTTTGCTCGGTATCGCAGCATCGCATCGCATTTACCTTTTCTGTAGTTGCTGCATTGGCCGTTTTCGTAGGTGCCATTCTGTCAGAGTGTTGAATAGCACTAACACGTCGGCCCGCCAGGCATTTGATTATTGTTTGACATTTTCTTCCGAGGTGCTCCATCTTCAGTGGTACGTTCGACCATTCTTATGTGTAGCACGCAGGTGGGACTTGTATGGGGTTCCAAGTGGGAAACGACGCGCATCGTGTTCACGATATCAAGATACCTTCCGTTTCTTTCTTCAGCATTAACCTGCTATGGTCTGTCTCGCATGCTTACTTCTCCCGGATACCTTGTGACACGTTATTTCTCAGTCGCTTTGGTCATTCCAGGCGTGAGTGTTTGCATCATTTTGTTAGCGGATCATCTCGATCCTCCTTTTGTAGTGTGGAAGCTTTATCCTTGCCGTGGATGGTATAGCCATGTTCTGATGCATTTCAACTGCTTGCTAACGTGCATTATTAGCCCTTTTTACTGCTAGCATCATCTTCGCGGAAGGGATTTTGATCCTACGTACATACGCTATGTGGGGTCGCAGCAGAAGAGTGCTCTTTTTCCTGTTGTTTTTGGCGGCGGTGTGTCCCGTTCTGATGTTGAATGCGAGCTAGTCGACGATTTTTTATCTTTGCAGCTATTCATTGCGGGCGCTGAGGCGTCATCACTGCGCCTCAAGTTGATTTTGCCTGGGGATTCCACTTCAATCTATCGTCAGTCCAGCTAGCTCGTCTCACGATTTACTAACTACTTCCGACACAGAATTTTATCCGTCTGTATGCGCTTATGGATCGTCAAGAAGTGCCGCATTTCAGTATCTTTTTTTGATGGTGTACGAAATCAGTATGTACTCAACGGTCTCTGTCACAAGCGATCACATCTTTCGTGAAGCCCTTCAGGGCATGAATTCCTGGAGGAAGTTTCGAACATACCGCGATATTCAAAGTAGACCACTCAATACACTTTATTGGGACGGGATCATGTACATGTCGTGGATCATTGGTGAGCGACCCTCCCCACGGAAAAGTTTCGATTATCCGAACATATTAATTAGTGTTGTCTGGGGCGAACATGGCTGTGATGGTTGCCGCACCGGTGAGTGTGTACGGCATAATGCCCCCCTGCCTAATGTTGAGTATATTGTTCCCAAAAGGTTGCGTTTATTCCGGCATTGGATACGTTCGTATTACTTCATGTACCATCCACCTGGTTTTTGACCTTGCCTTTTCTGAAAACAGCGCCCAAGTGGCGATTCATAGTGTTCTTGCTTCTCGAATCTTCTTCAACCTTAAGCAATGTGACAGACAGAATGCTCTGGTGTATTCCAACGATTTTTCACTTGGAACATTGCATTATCGGACCCGAACAACACTAGATACTTCCACTGAGTAGATACGATTGTACGCGGCTAGCGCTCGCTTTGATCCATCGATGTATAAAAAGGATGGACATGAATTTGAATCATACCAGATGCCCCGAGCAATGCAAGTGTGTGGGTGAAGGAGATTATATACTGATGAGAGTACAGTGATCAAGAGGATTACCCGCACGGGGGAGAAACCTGTTACTGTTTCTTCTGCTCTCCTTGATCTGGTTTCATACTCATCTCGATAGCTCGAGCAATCGCCTCTTCCTCGTCTATTTCGTCTTCGTCACCTTGTTCCTCTCCCATATCAATATCGCGCCCTTCAGACATAGCTATGGCTTGTTGCAACATAGTTTCTTCATCTGCATCAATATCCGCAGCGTCATCTGCGTGTTCGGTAGAGGCAGCCGCATTTGTCACCGCCTGGTGTACTTGTTCTTCGGCGGCTTGGCGTGCTTGCTCCTCCTCCATTGACATCCGCAATGCCTACAAACAGGATCAGATCCCAGTTCATACGCTTGCAAACATCAGAAACTTTCCATGGCAAGCTCTGGATCCAGGCTGGGGTCTACACCAAACTCGAAGTTGTTTGGGCCGCCAGAGCCAGATGGGCCGGGCACACCAGCTATGGCCTCTGGGGGTATTCCACGGTCTTCCGACAGAATGGGTGACGACAATACAAAATCGGAGAGTAAATGTGGACCTGGGGGAACAGACACCAGGTGTCTACGGCGCATGCCGTGTCAGAGAACCCGTCTGTGTACCTATGGTAGGGGACACGCACGAGTTATCACCGCTAGTGGCGTTGTCGACAAACAACTTGAGCAGGCTCGACTCGCCCTCCTCGATGCCATCCCCAAAAGAGATAAAGTCGACGGCCACGTTATTCTTCTTTAGTTTCTTCGCAAGTTTCACCATCTCACGCTCGTCCGCGCCCACACCCTGCAACGGTGATCCGACAAAGACGATTATACGCTGTCGAAGGTTCTTGTTTTCGCGGTGTTTGAGTGCGAGCTGGGCGATGTTAATGGCGGTAGGGATGTCTATCGACCCACCGATCTTGGAGGAGGCGGTATGGATCGCTTTGAGGATCTGACCAAGGTCTTTGGAGTGGGTCACGAGGACTTCTGGGCTGGACGGACGCGAGATGGATACGGCGCGTGCGACAAGAAGAAAAGACTGACGCACCCCTTGTGGGCCATGGTCATGAGGCCGACCGTGTTCTCTGGGTTGGAGTCGAGCTTTGTCTGGAAGATGGTGTTGACGGCGTCAGACTGGGCATCGAACCTCGAGGGCGTGTAATCGCCGTTGCGCATGTACTCGGAGTTGTCGATGACCATCATCGTCGCTTCGAGAGGCATTTTGAACGTCCTCGTCGCCGTCGGCTGCCAGGTTGTGCTCGCTCTCGATGACGCGTCTCGGGCATTGACCCTAACCTAGATCAGTTTAACCTTAACCCTACTCCACATCACCCGCTTTGGGCAAGTTCGGGCAAAACTTGGCAAATTGAGCTGCTGACTAGAGTCCCTCAGGCAGACAAGAGAGACCTCTGTTGGCCTTACTGCAAGGACACCTTTTTGGTTCGTGGTTAACCTTTTTGTTTCTCCAGACAACAAATCAAATCTCTGTGTGATCATAATTGCAACGCACTTCATTCTGACTAGGACAGTAACCCCAGGGTGTTCATCAGTGCGAATGGTCAAGTAGTCGCTATGTATGTTGTTTTAGGTTTTGCGCTCGATCACCTCTCCATCCTTCCCCCCTAGTTATGACTATGAAACCTACGCACCACTCTCGACAAACGGCAATGGCGGCCTCGGCTTCATCGGCGTGCAACACTGCCTCGACTGCGATTCAAGTCCTATTGCTGATCTCGAGTCTCACTGGAAAGTCCAGGGATGGTCAAGTGCGCTTCCATGCCTTTTCGTCAATTGACCTGTGCCGGCTTAGCTCAACAACTTGTAGCCGTATTTCCCTTGAACGAACCTGATTCCAGTGGAATTACTCCGAGCCAAGCTGCCTCTTGGTATCTCGAATATATCAACCCTCTGGCATGAACCCACAGTAGCAATGGCACGAGTGCCCGCTCAGTAGGAAGAAGCAGACGATCAAGAAGACACATCCTGCCGTTACTTCCAGCGCGGTAGCTGGGCAAGGCTTCAGCCGGGTCTTGGTGATGATCGGCGACTGCGCGGGAGAGTGTTACTTTGACTACATTAACTTGGTAAGCCAAACTCAACTTTCTCGCCCAGGAGCCTGTTGATCTGCGCTGGGTTCTTTATGGCACGGGTAAGCAATAGGTTATTTAGCTACTTCTTACTTTGCCTCATGAGGCGCGTTCCAATTTTACGTCGAATCTGCGCATTCCGAGTTCCCCGTAAGCTGCTACGACCGATGTTTGTGCGCAAGATGTTGACGTGTCAGTCAAACAAGGACTACCAATTGGTCATCACCGAGTTCCCCCTGCAAACTCCTTTAGGCGGTCAAAACGCCTTGTCAGTTCCCTCGGTTTCATGGCTAACCAATCTTGACGTGGTCTTCAAGGATTGCGTTCTTCCAGGAAGCGCCTTGCGTGGAGCTTTACTTCCCATTCGCCGCTACCTCTCCTCCCTTGCTCCAAGAGTACGACCCTTTGGGAGCATCGTACATCGGAACTGGACCGTATGTATGATGACAACGGCTCTTCATTTGCTGAGGGCGATTTGATGGATCAGGCATAGTCTGTTACTTGCTTCGCACTCTGTGAGGCTGTACGAGCCAAGACGATACTTTGTGGATGTATTCAACCATTTTGGGTTCGTGTCCTTTCCTGTTTTTCTTGTGAACCAGAAGGGGTTGTACTAGTCCCTCATGCGGCACGTCGGCTGCCTACTACCAGAATGATGGCACCGGCGATGAAACCACCGTGAACGAGAAGAAACGTCAAAATCCGTCACACGCGATCACGACTCGCCGCACCACTTCAGCAATCACAGTTTCTTCCGCACATGCACACCTCACGAGAACTTGAACAAGGTGAAAAGACGATATGATCGGGCACGAGAGGCTATCGAGCGACAGTCAGCGTGAGCGAAAAGGCAGCAAGCTGAGGTAGCGGATCGAGAATGTAGGCCTAATATATGAACACGGAGGTTGCAACATGAGAGTACAAGGAACGAGGCAGTACGGCGGCCACCATGGCCCTGGCACAACTAACAAGAGGCATCGATAGCACACCGATAGCGAAAGGTGCGAGCAGGCGTCAGTCAACTAACACGATAACGATAAAGATACGGTCAGATGGATGCCCAATCGTAAGGTCACAGAAGCATTGAAAACGAAGAGTCGCAAGGTCGGCGCGGCTGAGATTGCGCTCGTAGCTTGCCTACACCAATACGAAGTTTGATTATGCGACCATGCAGGCCGCTCCACTGTCGAGCCTGGTAAGATCATCTTCATAACTAATGGATTCAACTATGCCTGTCAAGTCTGCATCTCGGTAGCCTTCGGCTTGTCTAACCGCTGAGCCGTGTTAGGGATTCCATCAAAATGGAATGGGTCACGATGACGCCCCATGGAAAGAACGAGAAGTACAGTCATGCGATGAGGGGTGAACACTGACGCACCTTTTGTGCGACGCTATCAGTAGCATGGTGAACATTGGGCTGAGATGTTTCGAGCTGGAGTTGATCTCGATACGGAAATGAGCTTGATACTGAAAAATTTGACGTGTATTATATAATGGTGAATCAAAATTTTGTCCGACATGACCTAACGCTAAATTACTAAACCTTAACCCACTCCGATGTCACCTGATCGCTGCCTCGACTGATAGGTATGGAATGCCTAACAATCATGCTCTTTTCGGATCAAAAATTTCGCGCTCAGCATCTTTCGGCGGCTTGCATAAGCTGGTTAGGTAATTGGGGAGTTGGTCGGGACCTCGGTCACCATTTTCGACACTAGGAGAACGCGCAGTACAACCTTGGTCACATTGCCATGTCGTAGTAACTGACACCATGATTACTTGCAGCACAATCCCAAAAATACGAGTATGGCCAAGTCAGATTCCAACGGTAGGGTGATGGAAACAAAAGTAGCTTTTCCCCCACTTGTTTCGCCGACTTGCAGATAACCGTAATTGGTTCGGGCCTGGGAGTGTTGTGGAACGTTGTCCAGGTGTCCGAGTCTGAGAAAACTGGTAGCTGATTTGTTTTCTCACAGAGGAGCAAGTACTGACCACCACGTTGCTCATATGCTGTTGATTCAATAGGCTGGATGAGCTGAAGTCGAAGTCACGCGTTGTATTTTCTTGCAAGCGACCCATGAACGGTGAGTTATGGTGGTGTCCTCCTGCGGGCGTTTGGGATATATTGTTCACCCCTTCTGGTTGAGCAGCTCCATCAGGACGATGAGGGAAGTATGCCATGTTAGTGCGACAATGTTCGAAGGAGGGGAGGGGGGCAGAGGGGCAATTTTCGGGGTAGTTTCGCCACCTGGTAGGGCAGCGGGGAAGCATCCCAGGGGGATCCACATAGTACCTAACTGTATGCTATCTGGAATTCATTCGATAGAGTTAGTTCATATAACCATACTCTATCTCGCGTCTGGTTGTCTGAGGCTCGAAAAACCGGAGGACCGACTATCAACCCTACCCGAAGTCCTGTTAGGGTCCCGAAAGTGCGTCATTCCGGAATCGAGTTGGTAGAGTTGCGTTGGTTCGCCCGGACTCCAGTTACTATCCCGATAAGGGCTCTGACTGGTGGCTAGCTCGATACGGTTAAAATCTCGTTTCCGCAGTGATTGTCATGTCGTAGTAATACACTATGTACTATGGCAAGTAGTACCTGCGTCAAGAAAAAGTATAGAATAAGAAATTAGTCCAATACTACTGGATCTGGTGCTGTTCCCTTCCCCTTTATCACCTTCAAAGGGGGAAGCTTGAATCCAGGCCACTTACAGAAGTAATTACAGACGTGCTCCTCCACAAATAGCTTCACCAGTCTCTCCAAATTTCTCTCACAGAAGGGACCTGCTAATCAAGCTTCGTAGGAGACTCAGTTCTCTTGCAAAATATGGAACAAATGGTGGACTTGTGGATGTGTGAGGATTTGAGGGTCAGTTAAGAGGAACAGAGTGCCTGCCACACAGAATCAGTATGTGAAAAGTAAAACTCAATATACAACCTTTGTAGTTCATGCGCATCGTGTATGACGCATCCGAAACGCACGGGAAGGCCTTGGCGCGGTCTGAGACTGGCTGGGTGAGTCGAGCTGCTCCTACTGACTCTTGTAGGTCGTGTTTTGAGTCGTCCTCGTCGACGCGGTGGATTGACGTGCTCTGTACGTCGTTCAGGATGCCGTGGAGGTGCCGTGGGTGACTCCGGTGCGTGCGTCGTCAAGCATTTGCACTGCTGGCGCTGACTTGAGCGGTTCTCAGCTAGCGTCCTCGTATCGACTCGTTTCGAGTCCGTGCGCGTGTCGCTCGTTGCACCATCCATCCGCCGTCGACCTCTGTGCATTCCAGATCTGTTGTCATCGATTTAACGTGTCTGATCGCGCTTGTCACCTCTCAGCTGGATCTGGTCGACCTGTGGGTCTCCTGGCCCTGTACCTGGACTTGGTGAGTCCGGTTCGTTGTAGCGGTGGTCCCGACGGCTTCTAGGGTGCTCCCATGGACCTTGGACGTGATCCGGCGTGGTCACATCGCGCTCCGGCTGTATGGCGAGTTTCGAGCGTCTTGAGGTGAGTCCTGCTCTACTTGCTCTAACCATTCCCTGACGCGTTCTGACGTGTTACGCGGCTTCTTCGGCTGCTCCGTCGTGCTCCTGGCACACTCAGATGCTCCGGACGTATGCGCTTTGTCGGCACTTGGCGTGTCCGGCTCGACTTAATGCCCTTGAGGTGAGTATGCCCAGTCTTCTTCGCCTGAGCATTTGCGCTGACTTCCTGACGCGTTATGCAGCTCCTTGAGGTCGTACCTGGCGTCCTTAGTGTGGCTGGGTGCTCTTATCGCGTGTGCGTCGCATCCGATGAGTCTGAGCTCGGGGCTCGCATGACCTCTCTGCTGTCCCTCAAGCTCGATGCTCGGGGGTGCGTGCGATCGCCGCGCCTGCTCGTCGCGTGGCACGGATGGTTCGCAGGTAAGTTAAAGTGCGTTCCTGTCGCCTTGGGAGGTGTGCTCATCGCTTTCTTTAACTTTCGCTCCCGGCCGCTCCGGCTTGGGTGCGGCGGCTCTCTCCTCCTTGATCGGCGTGCTATGACGCGTGCTGGCGTTCTCCTCGTCGACTTGCTCATTCGGCTACGCTCCACCGACCTCGCCGTCACCTCCTGGGTCTGCGGTTAGCCATGCAATGCGTTCGGGTCGCCAGTCGTCTTGCTTGGTAAGTGGCTTGTTCGGCTTCACGTGCTGGCGCCGTCGTCGCCCGTTGGCAGGCCTGGAGGCTCTGTGTGTGCGTCCGGATGATGCTCGTCGTTGCCCGGCGTTTCCGGAGGGTCTTCCGACGGTCTCGGTGCGCGCTCCTCACCTTTGACCTCTGTCTTGGCCCTCATGTCGCCAGTTCCTTGATCCAGATCAATTAACTAGTCGGGGGGCTCTGTGGGCTCGCCCGGGTGACGGTCATCGTCACCCGTCGCGTCCGCAGGGTCTCTCGACGGTCTTGATGTCGCCGTCCTGCCGTCTGGGCGCGGTTCGTCATGCGGCGTGTGGCATGCGCGTGCACTCGCCTTGACGTGCGTGGTGGCTGCCAAATGGCCTTGGTGGCCTCCTGGGCCGTACGTGGTGTGACGCGGGTCTTCTGAGGTGCACAGCTGACATTTATCATTGCGTGCGGTGAACTCCTCAGGTGGGCGTTCTGCATCTTCGGGTCAGCTCTCCCCCTCGAGCGGCATGCTGGGGGGTACGCGAGGTGCGTGACCGCTTGCGTTGTCGACTGACCGTTTGGCTAAGCCTTCGTATGCGCACGCGGTGGGTTTACTACTCCCATTGCCAGCACTCGGCTGAGAGTTGTCCCCCTCGAGCGGCGTGCTACGGGGTCGGTGCCTAAAGGTAGGTCTTGAGGGTTTGGGGTCATGGGTGTGCTTGCTATTCAATGGGTTGGTGTCAGTTACTACGACATGGCAATGTGACCAAGGTCGTACTGCGCGTTCTCCTAGTGTCGAAAA
>JBBPKK010000072.1:0-65912 GCA_038089215.1 Tylopilus vinaceipallidus
CCTGGGTAACTGACTCAAGTACCTTAGGAGCTGGTGTTTGCTTTTCCGTGTTGGTCCTTTTCGTTGTCACAGTGACCTTCGAACTTCCGCCTGGTCTCCCTTGTTCCTTCATCTTCTCCTTGTCCCTCTGTTCCTTTTCGGCTTCCGCACGTTTTCTTTGTTGGGCTTTTACGATCTTGTCTTTCTCAGAGGCCTTCATTTGAGTAGTTCTCTCCCCTTCGAGCTGCTCCTGCTCAACCCTGTCTTTCTCCTCTCTCTCTTCCTTCTCCTTCACCTCCTTGATCGCGGCCAACTTTTCCTGTTCTACTGCCTTTTCCTGGGCGAGACGGGTCTTCTCGGCGGCGCGCAAGGAGGCCTTCTCTTGTGCAGCTTTTTGTCGCTCGAGTGCGCGCTCAACTGCAGCGGCTTTCCTGGCAGCCTTGCGATCAATTTTGGCTTGCTCCTTACTGATATCCTCTAGTTTTGATACCTCGATAGCCGGTGTTTGCGCCTCGGATGAAGTGGCAGCCGAAGAGTGGTCTGTTGCCACACCAAGAGCCGGGAATTCAGCGGATGATAGCGTAGGCAATGGGGAGGACGGGATAGAAGTCGGAACTAGGAGGACACGAAGAAAACAAACGTAACAAAGAAAGACTCGTCAGTATCATCATATGAGATGACTAGGAAAGGGCGCAAGAAAAGAAAGATGCAAGTGGGGGAGGGACCAGCAATGGTGAGCATCAAAGAGTGTCTCGGGAGGGCATGAGTAAGAATGGAGGGGAATGTGAGTTTGAAATGGATCACGGGTGGTCGGCGTCATCACCACAAATAGATATGAGTACGTCCCCCGCAGCTTCAGGAATTCGTGGCGGCACAACGAGTGGGTGATGACAACGAGGAAAGAGGCAAGGAGATCAACATCGATGTATCCATTCAACTATCATGGCCGTTGATAATATTTCCGCACTGAAAGCACGGGACTCGGTACTCTGACCTGGGACTCCCTCCCCAAAACGAATGAAAGACACTCACTATTGAGATGTGGTAGTTGAATTTTTGATGAATCTCCTTGGGGCTCAATGCCATTGTTATTTCCTGCATGATTAATCGGAAGAGCTTGAGGGAAACCCAGCCCAGGAGGCGGCCCTACAGCCATATGTGATGGTATATGGCTTACACCAGTAGCGGAGGAGACAGAGGGAAAGCTTGTATTGGTGCCCGCGGGAACCGCTGCCGAGAGAACGGGGGACGCAAATCGGGCAGACATGATCGCTGGATCGTTGAAAGGCTGATTTTGTGTATACGGATAATGCTGTTGCTGATCCATGCCTTAGAAGAGAAAGAAAAACGAGACAGGTTGCAAAACATGCGTTTCAGATTAAGAACAACAGTACAAAAGAAGCGATCGTCAATGTTTGCAACGGCACCTCATACAAAGAGAAGTCTCCTACCAAGAGGGCCGTTTGGCATTGCATTGGCTCGATCACGACTAGACTGGATAAACTCGCGGAGCTGCGCCTCGCTGACGACGTTATGGTCGAAGGGTTGAAAGCGCGTATGCTGCTGTGGTGGTTGCGGCTGCGCATGGAGCTGCGTTGCAGGGGTATGCTGGCCCAACGATGAGCTTGGATACCCGTGCTCAATATGCGAGGGTAGGTTCCAGTAGGGTTGAGCCGAAGATGTAGTCTCACCGGAAAAGAGAGAGTGATGGCTATCACTCGCACTAAGTGGAGAGGCAGCATTGACAGGAGACGACGCAGTAGTAGATCCCTGGCGTCCTCGCGCAAACCCAAACCTTGACACTTTCCTTTCCTCCTCGACGAACGGAGATTTTCTAGTGGCGGAGGGAGCTCTCGAAGATCGTACTGGTACAGTTGGGTCTTCATTAACTTCTCCAAACGGATTAAAGGAGCCGACATAGCTAGGTCCTGCTAGTTGGTGCTCGGCGGACGTACTGCGCAGGGGAAAGGAATCGTACATCGACCGGCTAGGATTATGTGAGTATGCAAGGCCAGGCGGTGCCATGAAGGATCGGGGATGCTGCGCTTGCGCCGGCGGTTGACTCGGGCGGAGGGCTGGGAATACATCCATGAATCCACCAGTCAGAGGAGTATTTGATTCCGCCTCAAGATCGGGGAGTGCAATATCCATGATAAGGTCTTCTCCAGCAAGTTTGGGATCCAGGTTGAAGCTAAATCCACCAAATTCGCTGTCTTCACCAGACACCATCTTAAGTGTACGATCGAGATCAGGGAAAATACTGATATTTGAGACCGAGGGCGCGTTCTCGCGTCGAGACTTTACGTCATCAAGAAGAGCCTGGGCTGCAGTGGATATTTGGTAAGTTGACTGCGAAAGGTGTATTCCGGGGGGAGCGAGAGACTCCATCTTGCGAGGAGGTAAGCCTGGAGGCACATCTGGCATGCCCTGCGAAATAGGAGGGGCGGAATGCTCGGACTCGGTTGATCGCGGACGAACGGGGGAAATATCTTGAGAGCCTGAACCAGCGTCAGAATCCACTGCCAAAGATGGGGCCGGAGAGGTCGATGGTTGAGGGATACTCGAGTCTTTGGTGCGTAACGATTTGACCTCCAGCGGAGTGACAGATCGTTTATTAGCAGCTGGCGTTGGGGGGCGCGAAGAAGACGTAACAGAAGGCGTTTTAGTACTCCCTGCAATTGATCCGCCTTTCCGATCATGATGCGGACGACTTGATGACTTCGTATCGATAGTAGCATTGGTATTGCGAGTCTGGCGCTGACCACCACGTCTGTTTGATCGTTGAGTGACAGTGATGGGGGCAGAAACGGCCGTCTTGCAGCCCCATGCCGCGGCACGCGGCAAAGGCCCTGTATATTATATTAGGCCGTGAACACGCTTGGTTAAACCACATTACCATCGCCTTCCTTGGTGGTCCGCGAGATGCTTTCCGTATCTTTGATTGTGTGCTTCCTATGAAAACAGGTGAACGACGACTGTGACTAACCAAAAATGAAACTCACAAAGTAGTAAGGTCTTCCTTCGTAAAACAATCTTTTTCGTCACCCCACTCATGCAGATTCATGCATGTGTGATCTGAGCAGGTGACTCCACGGAGGAATGCCATGCAATATTTTGTCGTCCCGTAACTCGCCCGCATGACCTCACGACCTCCTCCAGGGGGAGGGGCACCATCAACTGTTGAGATACACCGAGCAGCATCCTCGCGGCGGTGGTAAGTGATATAAAGGCCGAGCACAGGATTGCCACCTGAAGTGCGCTTGACCAACAAGATCTTAGATATCTTGCCATACTGCCCAAAATAGTCATTCGAACGTAGCGTAGGAATAAGCTGAATGAATATTGATGAATTATAACTTAGAGGAACGAGTGATTTGCTCACCTCTTCTTTAGCAAACCGAGGACCAATCCCAACAACATACACAACGTTACGTTGAACTACGCGCACATTAGCAAGGTGGCGACGCCCTAACGCCTCAAGCTCTTTGCGTTCGCGCTCGCGTTGTTTCTTCTGCTGAGTGAGGCGCTTATGACTGGGTGGGCACAACGGTGAGCGAATCAAAGAAAAAATAAAGCAGAGTAACCATACTCTTCCTTTGCGATAGGCTTGAATTGTACGGCTGCGTCAGTGTACTCCCGCCGACAAGCAGGGCAGCGGCCGTTAAGGTTTTGTTTAATGTGATGCCAACAGAAGCGGCAAATCTAGGGAAGAAGTCCGGACATGGGTTTCATAAGGTTACGCAACGATCCACACCTGGTAGCCGCAGACACATGGCTTGAAATTGAGGTCAGAAATATCCATCTCTTCAAGACAGAGAGGACATTCTGCATCATCCTGGGATGATCCGGATAAAATGAGATGGTTGCATGGAGTACAAACAAAAGTATGCGGGTAACGTACTGCGTCGTCGTCGCTCCAGTACGCGTCCTGTACGCCGGCCAAAACATGGGACTTGGACTGATGTGAGGAGAAACCAGCGTGTACCACTGGTGCTGGGAGAGAAGGATGGCCGTGGAGTCTTGATGCTGACATTGCAAGATATGAGCTATGCTGTGCGTTGGGTGCGACGGACAATGAGGAGGAAGAGAAGACGTTGGCAAGATGCGAAACGACAAACGCGACACAATGAGGCAACCTCGTCCCTTTTTCCCACACCCTCCCCTGAATTTGCCCCTGTTTGTCTTCTGTGGCACTCCCTGTACCCTTCCATTGACTTTATCAGGGGTTGCGAGTTACCCCGGCCAGGGATCCGACTAGGGACAGCTTTCGGAGGTCCGAAGCTTCGTTGGATGGATTCTCCTGGCTTGTCCGGGTCATCCGTGCGGTTTCGGTCGACTTCCGAGCCAACCTTGATGAGGTATGATCGACTGGACATAAATTTCAACAGACCATTTTTAGAGTGCTTATTAGATGCACACTCAAGTTCGATCCTCTCACTAAATAGTCTCTGGTGGACAGACGGAAATATCGTTGGCCAGAACCATGGTCTCTGATCCACTGTGAACATGCCAGCCCTCGGCAACATTGAAATCCATGACATGTCAAATCCCATCGTCACCATCATCGTATCTCAGCTCAGTTTGACTAATGCTAATGCTGGGCGTTAGCCGAGTATATGCTACCCATTTATTTAGACGACCGACTACTTTCACACTCTTGATCAAGACTAGAGAAAAGAGAGTATTTCCATGTGAGCGAGATATCAAGTGCAAGACGTGCCCCATTCTCTGAGTTAGCAATATCTTGGTGCTACATGCTCTAGGACAAGGGTGCGTATCAATATGGAAGATGGAGAGTGCGCAGTTGGTCAAGCGCAACGACGTTCGGCTTCGTGAGGAGAGGGAGGCTCTGAGGCAAAAAATGGATCAATAAATAAGGATGATGAATATCATCGTTCTTTCGAGTTTGATGTCCAAATCGTATTTGTGAAGGTGTGATCGCTGGAAAGCTCACCGCACCTTCCTGGTGTCCTGAATCAGGTGTTCTAAAGCCTATTTCACTCATTCATTCATACTAAGAGGAACTTGAAAGCATATCGCAAATGCAATCAGGAAGCTATGCTCAGCATAAATCTGACCCGCTTCAACCACTGTGCTGCTTGAATCGGAGGTGTAGCACATGGGGCCCGCAAATATGACGAGCGAAATTCTTGGCCTAAGTAATTTACCATAGCCCTGCCACAAGCATGCCATCTTGGCCGACTTGCCTATCCTCCTCATACCATGCATTCATCCGGAGTGGACCAGGACATGTTTGTAGGAATTCATGGCACCACGGGCCTATTAGCAAGGCACCGTCGTATCGCACGAGTGAGTAGTCTGGCAGGGGGAGGAAATAGGTATGGTAGGACGTGAATGTGTTTTACTTATCTTGCGGACCATGTGGCTGGAGTCGATGTCTTCCGCCGTGAAATCGTTTTCCAGTTCGCAGGCATGCGTGCACCCATGGTAGACCATGTCCGAAACGAATCGGCAAGGTATCTTGGGACAGATTGATGGGCCGACGATAGCTCGGTGAGATGTCGAGCACCCTGGGTCCAAGGGCCAATCAGCAAAACGTGACAATGCTTATTTTCATAAGCCTTTCCAAAGCCTTTCGCACTGTTTCTCCTTACTGTAAATAAAAGGTGGATAAACGCGAATACATAACATAATTCGCTACGGTATGGGACACAGACTCAGAAACATTACGGACATAAAATGGAAACTTCCTACAATCCTCGCAGGAGTTGAAGCGACTCGAAGGTGCCGCCATTGAGAGGGAATTGTTATCAGCATCGGAACGTAATGACAGGAGGGATAGGAGCAACTTCCGAATGGCGATATATCCGCCTCATGGAAGCTAAAGTCCATGTTGGAGATGAAGGCGAGTAGATTTTCCCCGCTTCGCATCCTCTTACCGTTGCATCCAGACCTGCAAGCGAGGAAGACATAGGCAACAAGGGTTCGTTTGCCAGTGATGACGCACCCAGCATTTATCAGCACAAGCAGAGCGAGGGACGGAAGCACTTATAGCTGGATTCAAAAGTGCTTCTCGAGACCCTGGTCCTTTGCTCGGCACGGTGGCGAACATGCTTGGACTGCTGGTCTGAGTCCACCGCAGTCATTACCACTTCCGAGGCGGAATCGCGTCAGTCATTGAACGTAGCAGAAAAGGGGCAGGAACAACGTTGGAAAGGCGGAGTCACTGCGTTATCGAAGCTAACTCCAGGCCAGGATAGTCGGGGGTGAAGGCGAGAAGGTTCCCCTCCCCTTGCGTCCGGTTTACTGCTACATATAAAGTGTTGACACTGGCAACGGGACCTCGTTCACAACTGCCAGCAGTGACACTGCTAGCACACATCAACGCCAATAAAGTAAAACGATGGAAGTACTCACGTGAAGATTCGCGAGCCGTACTTGAAGTTCTGTTCCCTCCCTCGCCATGGTCGTGATAATCCTTCGACTGGAAGTCCAATCCCGAAGGAGCGATCACAAATTGCGTTATCGTCAACACACGGGAAAACGACAAAGGGGAAACAATCAGCGCACTTCTAGGAATTAGTGAGATCGAGGGAAAACTTTGGCCACCAAATGTTAAGCAATCGAATGTTTGTGGGGATGAAAATAAACCGTTTTCATCTTCCATCATCGCTTCTAACGCTTCCTCCAGTGTCGCCGGGGAACCGGGGGTTAGAAGCGCAACAAGTGGGTTCCGCAGGACTGCTGTCAACACGGTGCCTGTCAGACTGTGGAAAACGACAATGGGCACACGATTACGCACACTCCGACGGTGCTCTGGATGCAGCAACGGGTGCCCTCTTTGGGGTGGTTGGTCCCAGACTCAGATAGACGGGGTGTCGTTTTGACTTCTGTCAAGGGTGGTAAGCAGTCAGTGACAACGATATGCAGACGAGCGCACCCTTGGACGAGCCATAAATGACCTGAGAGAGCCTCACGCGATTTGGGGGTGCCAGTTTGCGCGGTGCTAGTAGCATCGACCTGCGAGGCTGCGGCACCGCGGGCGTCTTCAGAGGTACTCCAGCACTAGATTGAACTTTCTTCGCGCTTGCATTAGTCGGTTTCCCCTCGACGCCCCGTTCAGCACCAGGCTTGAACGGTTGACTGTTCTAGCGTCTGGTCGTCGTCCCGTTGCTATTCTTTTTCCCGTTGCCCTTCGTGGGGATCGTACGCACCGTGGGTACCGTGGGCTTAGAGTCCGCACTGGTGGGGTTGATCTAGCAGGTGTCTTGCTGGCATCAGGCCGAGCAAGGTTGAAACGGGCAGGGACAAGAGAATTCATTGTCATTATGCTTTTGTTGGCCATTATTTCCTTCACCTTCCCTGGAGCATGTGGTGTCAGAGGCAACAATGTAGATTGGCGCAGCACGTACCAGGTTTCGTGAGCTTGACTTCCGGACCAGAACGAGGTCACAGTTTCTGGCGTATCTCTACATGGCAATGGAGCGGCAACCTCAGGCAAAGGGCACAAAGCCTCGATTTCTGAACGTCGGGTCAGCTATGCATTAACTGGGAGATGGCAAAACAGAATCCCCTGTGCGACGCTGGCGAGTATGCGGATCTTCCGAGTTTCCTTGGCAACTTGACCGGTGTATGGCAGTTCTCCGGGCGTGCAGATCATCCTTACGGTGGCGAGCTCCGTCTGTACACCCGCCAGCTCCGACTGCAAGACCGAGATCTTGCGGGTTGCGTCGGCCTTGACGCCGCGAATCATTGCTTCCTGAGTCTCCTTCAAACCACTGATGGACCGCCGGAGGCCCTCGGGCGCGTCCTCATGTCCCCTCTCCTCGACGAGGGCCATTCGTTCGAGCTTCTCGGTAAGCTCCTCGATTCTCCGTACGTAGGAGTCCTTCTTCGCGCGGTGAGCGTGCTCTACATCTGCGATCCCATCCTCCTGGTGGGCCATCCGTTCGCACAACACCTCCACGTGCTGCGCGAGTATCGCAGGCGCTTGATCGTTCAGGGCGCCTTCGACGACGCACACCTGGTCCCTGAGCGCGACGAGTTCCGAGGCCATGGTTGTGATACTTATGAGGACTGCGACTAGGCTGCATAGCCAGACAAAAAACTGGGACAGGCTAAGCCGAGGGGCGTCTTGGCTCGCAGTAGCATCGTTCGAGTCGCCGTCAGAACCCAGCGATATGGGGGCAACAGTCGCTGTGTGGTGACATGCGTCGCCTTCCAGGAAGAACGCACCAAACACTTGGTCGATCTCGGTAGACGATGGGATCCCAAGTAGACCGAGAGAGGAGTACATCGCAGTCGTGAAACGGCAGCACCAGAGGGTACGGTGGAATCCCAGTGAGAAGCAGACATAGTAAAGCGAGGAAGATAACGGTGAGAGTAGAGCGATGGGAAGAGCGCAGATGCGGCAAGTATCGGGAGAAGAAGCCGAGGGACGAGATCGTATCGGCTTGCCTTATGTATGTCAGAGACTGAGGTCTAGACTGGTGCTAGACTCAGTGCTAAACTGCATGAGGAATCAGACCGCTGACGCAGACTCAAAACTACCCATTCTTCATTGAAATCAGCGCCGTTGGAGTTTCACACTACCGCTCAGTCGACATCCACACGACGGCCTGTGCCCTTCCTTTGGCTAATCAACGAGATGTGAATGATGTGCAGCGAGCATTGCTTGGCAGTGACTCCATTGAGCTCTCCATACCGCTGTAGCCGGAATCCTTCCCGTCCCCAGCATGTCGAGCACCACTGAAGCTAAACGGCCAGGTACCAGCGTCGCATCACTGTGTTGTTCTCCGCCTTGTTTTCCTTCCCAGTACCGTTCGTGGGCCTAAGGATCGCAGGCGCGGGTATCATCCGACGCATATTACTGGATAGAGAAATAAGAATCGGGGTGAGCAGAGCCGCAGTGCTTGACCTCGGGCCTTTACTGAGAATCGAATGATACTCGCTTTGGATGATCACCGTACCATAAGAGCACAGCGGGCCATAAACCATCCCTGAACCATGGCATCCCGCTGTTGCTACCACTGTCCTGTGGTTTCGTTGCCCTAGGATTTGACCGGCCGTTTGCAAATCCGAGTAATATCGACTTGAGAATAGAAGCCTCAAATGCATCCAGGAATGCGGTATCAAGGGAAGATTGGTGTGCAGCGCTTTCGGTCGACCTATTTGGTTGTCAGTGTATGCTGGCCCAGCCAGCAGTGCAGGTGGAGTCGGTGGGGAGCGACTGCTGCCAGATCTCGTGCTTGTCAGTAGCGTAACCCGACGGGGGGAGCTACCTGTCTACGAATGCGAAGGCTGCAGCGGTAGATCCGTGTCACCCGATCAAAGTGGGTATCCTTGTCAACACGGCTTGTGCATGAGTCTTGCGACGTGTGGCCATAAAGGCTTTCTGCAGAATTACATGCGACAATCATGGTGACTTTTTGTGAATTGCTGGACCGAGTGTGTACACGGTTACAAGTCGGAGTGGGAATTCGGGGAGATGTCACTCTTGCCACTCCTTGCATCATTCAGATTCTTGTTGGCGTTCGTTCCACTACCTCTCATAGGCGGACTCCAACACGACCATCAGCTGTCCTCTCCCCTGACTTCATATTCTCGCTGTCAGTACGCTTCGCCTCTTGTGATCAACATATTGAAGATGACCTCCCGGACCGCACAGTAAAAGAAGGTCTCTGGCTTTACGTCCATGATATTGATCCATATGCTGGAGGCGTTTTTCGCCATGTGAGGACTCAAGTTCGTTTCAGACACACCAACAGGCTGATCTGCTCCAGTCCCCGCTGCTTCTTTCCTTCTTTTCGACCATATTGCCACCACTGCCTATTGTGTGGGCATTGAGCGATATTGTAGGCGCTTGGGCACTGGTTCGTATATGGCATGCCAGACAACGCGTCAACAACTCCAAGGGCTCAAGTAGTCGCGACGGTTTGATTGCAGCAGTGGTCTTACTGAACCCTTACCTCCTCCTTTCGTCCCTGGCATTGTCTACGTCTACGTTCGAGAATACGGCTGTGCTTCTAACCCTCATGCTTGCCTCGGAAGGTGTGTGGACTCGGTTACCAAACGGATGTGTTTACCTCGTCGAATTTCATAGGCAAATCATCTGCAGCCCTTCTGGCTCTTGCATTCTCGACTCACCTCTCCATATCAACCCTACTTCTACTTCTTCCGGTCTTGATGTTACTCGTCACTTCCCCAGTCTCTCAGCTTGCTTCCCCGCAAGAATTCCGGGGTGATCTCCGAACAGCTTCAAAGTACGCAGGTCAGTTTGTCATGTATTGGCTTGTGCTTTTTGGCGCCGCATCAATTTTGGTTGGTGGAGAATGGGGATGGATGCGTGAAACATGGGGAGCGAGGTGTGTATCTTCTCGATGAACTGGTTGAGATGTGTCCAGTCTCAACGGCTCTCTCGCGGCAGTCTCACCCTCCCAGATTTGACGCCCAATCCAGGCCTGTGGTGGTATTTCTTTACGGAAATGTTTGACCATTTTCGGCCATTTTTCCTCATGGTTTTTTCTGTCAGTCTTTTCTCACCAGATTCATTTGTTGATGCTGATCCCACAAAGCTCCACCTCGTGATTTACGTGTTACCAATCTGCATCAAATTCCAGTAAGCTCGTTCTTAACCTAGTTGTCCGTCCTAGCACGCCTCTTAGACACGACGCGCTATATGCATCATTCCTGCTCATCGGCATCCTCGGCATTTTCAAAGCCTACCTTACCCTCGCCGACCCCGGACTCTTTTTGAGCATGTTTGTGCTCTTCCCAGAAGTACATTCTTGTAGGTCTTTTTCAATTTGGCGTGGATGCGAGGTCGTTATATTTACGTCCATGTAGACCTCCGCCATCCGATCGTCACGACGCTCATCCATACACACGCCGCGCTTCTTTTACCTCTCTTCCATGCGCTCTGGGTCACCGAAGGCAGAGGGAATGCCAACTTTTACTATGCTGCCAGTCTGGTGATGGGCCTCGCAGGTGGAATGGGCGTGGTGGATGCCTGCTTTGCTGGACTGAGAATTGCCTTTGGAGATATCGCCGAAGAGGAAAGAGATAAATGGGTGGTTGTGCAACAGTGAACATTTCCCTACCGTAAACGGGCGAGGGTACGCTTGAAATAGATTTCACGGTGTCATCCTCCGAAATGTGCCATTGCCCGAACAGATCCGAATATCGAGCTGCAACTTGATGGGCGTGATAAACTACTGGAATGCCATGAAACATATGCTAGGGCTTAGGTAGGCGCGGGCCGTCTCAAAGGCGAGCGCGTCACTAAGTCAGATGCCTCTATTGCAATTCTGCCAGGACCCTGAGTGCAAATCAAGTCGCGTACTCGCGTTTCAGGGTCCCTCCGTACGTCTCGCTGGTTCGGGAACAAAGAGCCTGGCATTATAGGACAGGTTCTTGTTGCCTGGGTCGATCTTGATATCCCGTCGACGTAGCCCTCCGGGTCGGCGGTATTGGAACATTCCATTTATCTATGCCTTACGGTGACATCATACTTGTGCGCCAATCCCGAGCCGAAGTCCCTGATGGCGTACTACATGCAATTTCCGATATCGGGGTTTTCGAGTGAATCCGACGAAAATCCTCCACGAGCTTGGGGTGGATATCGCTGTCTCCAGCATATATAAGGCGGCGAGCTATGGTAGCCTCACACTTCAGTTCCTCCTGTCGTGCCCTTCCGGCTCTACTCTGGTCATTGCATTTGGCCCCCTTGTTCCTACTATCGTCCTGCTTTACCGATGGCTGCCCTCCGACTGACAGTATAGCGTTCCGCTGAGAGGTTCTCAGCTGGACGCTGTACTGATGGCCGCAAGCGTGCGGCCTCATGCTCATGTGCTGGAAATTCTTTCCGAGCCTCGCCTTTGCTGTGCTTTAGGTTTCTTTATTCAACTATGAAGTTCACACCTGTAGTAACACGTCTGCGTCTGGCTTGGGTAACTGAGGAAGTCGGCGTCTGTCAATGCCTGCGTCTAAGAATAATTATGCGTCAAATCATTCCGGGAGCGCACACGATTTGGACTCGCGAGAGCGAGAAATTCACCTCGAGCTCGCCTTCGCCAAGACGTGATGGGGAGCCTGAGATTATGAGACAAGTCAGTGCTATCATGATACAGGAGTTCCGAGCTGCAGTCGAAGTTTAACCCGTTCCTAAGTTTCAGTGGCGGAGTGTCAAACCTCACGTGAAAATACCAATTGGGATGCGGCCACTGTGACCTTCTAGTAGTAGGGACAATGAACTCGTACTTTAGTAGTTACGCGTCGCAAACAAATGGCGTCTTAACTCTCTCCGAGTTACACGCACGCCCGTGCGCTAGTCATCTTGTGATACTGGCGCGGTCATCAACAACTAGGACGTGATCGGGGAGGTATGCGAGTCCTGCGACTCCCGAGTCGACGCCACGACATGCCAGTGGGAGATCCCGACATGTAATTATAATCACGGTGTACTTCACGACCATCAATATTGCAAGGTGCCACTTCCCTACAGCCAGTGCCACGCAGCCGCCCACCTTACTAGTAATGCCACCAGTCATCGACAGTGCAGGTACACAAAGGAGGACGATGAGCTTGGTATGTGCGTCTGGATACGTCTTCATGCCACGTATTCCACTCCTTATGGAACTCGGTCTTTTGTCATCAACTGCCCAGTGAACCTACTGATCATTTAGTAGTCATCACATATGCATCGTAGCCAGAACCTACAAGATAATAAGGACGCTGCTCTCATGCAAGGGGAGTACGAGTAGATTTCGCTAACACGAGGATCCAGTGACTGACCCCCCTGATAACGAACTCGCCGGAGACTCGCATGACCATTGTCGCTTTGCTGACACTTAGTCCAAACCACAACCTCCGGCGTATTTATTGTCCTTTTCACATGACTTGGCCACGCGAGAAAATTGTGTTATAAAATACCCCCCCTCGGGCAAGGTATAACTTGTCAACAAATGGCCGGAATGCTTCGGAAAAGGTGTCGTTTTGCCAACACGAATATAAAGTATATCATCCGAGTGTACCGAGAATGAAACTACGAGGTTCTGAAATCCCGAACTTTCACAGCTTCCGGGATTAGAATTTTGAGCTACCAAAAACTTAATCTACAGGTTCTCGGTCAAGCCGTATCGTGTACTGCTACTATTGGTGAGTCGATTAGCATGGTTTCCGAGGCGTTCAGAGCAGTTGTTGAGGTGCTATGGACAAGCCGGCTGCAACGTGTTTCTGAGACATTTTCACACGTTGGCCAAGTCGCGTGAAAAGGACAGTAAGGTGAGCGGTTGTGATCTTTCCCTCTCAGTTCCATCTTCATCTCCTCGCTCAGCTTTGTCACCTTTAATTTACCAATGTCTACCTCCTGTCAAGATACGACTCCTTTGAGTGCTGCGGTATCTGTAAGTGCGATGTGCTACCACATCAGTCTCGATGATCTGGGCCATCCACAACTTACTTCTGTTCCGTTAACCCTCTAGTTGACGACGTTGATCATCATGGAGGATGCGACAGCCTACGTTCCCTGCATTCCGTTTGGCTGCTGTGGTATAGAGTCTCCGATCACCAACGGCGCCGACAGTTCTAGTCTGCCGAGCTTCTACGATGACACAGCCGTGGGTCAAGATGCTCCTGCGTTGGGCATGTTGTTGCTTCAAATCGCGTTCGTTTGGCTGCACCAGGTGGTCTCGTTCCTCGTCGTACAGGTGGCCATCCTTGCCTCGGACGTCATCTCTCTCAAGGATCGGATCACCATCGTAGAAGGCACCACGCGAGCGCCCGTGTCGGTCGACTGGGAGGACACTGCGCTGGTGCACGAAGTGAGCGCGTTACGTGAACGGGTAGTGTTACAAGAAGACCCCATGGCCGAGTTGGAGCTCTCACGACGCGCTGGGGCAGAGGCGTGTAAGAGTGCCATCAAGCAGCTAGGGGGGAAGACCGAGGACGACGAGAAGAGCGGCGCGGATGCCCTCGCGAGTCTGCGCGAGTCTCTCCACCTTGCGAGGCTGTCCATGGAGATGCAGGGTGCGCGGATCAGTTGCGTCAAGGCCGACCACGCCCGCAAGATCTCGTTGCTCAAGAAGGCGCTCGCCAACATTCAGGTGGAGCTTGCAACTGTCAGGACGTTGGCTTTACCTGAAGAGGTTTCATCCATGGCCCACGCAGCAAAGAATGTGCGAGAGGCAGTGAGTAAAGAAATTACAAGTAACACAGTTCTTGGATATCTGCACTTGAGGGGTGGCTAACACGACATCCTTCAGACGTCGGGGCTGTGTCCTTTGCCTCTCACACCAGCCCCGCATTCGTCAGAATCGGTCAGGATGCGTCGGTGGCTTCAAGGCCATCGGGTTCCCCGTCGATCATGATTTCGAAACCTAGTATGAGCCGCATTTTCTTCATAACTACCCAAAGTGATACGCATGCTATAGGAAGGATGGAGGAAACCGTCGTCAAGAAGCACGACGTTTGCAGGCAGCCTTTCACCACTACCCGTGCCAACATTGCCCGGCCTGGCACCGATGCGATACCGGGGAAGCCCGCGATACCATGGTCAGCAATACCCAAGCACATGGAACGCGCGATGCCTACGACGGGCGGTGGTAAAGAAAACAAACCATGTGGCAACTCGAGCACGATGTATCTGTATACAAAACTGTCCAAGCCGAGCGGTGGACGGTCATCGGACATGAGGGAGACGAGTAGTCCGAGGAAAATCCAGCCCAGTGTTGAATCTTCCAAGGCTCCTGCTGTGTCGCAGGCTCGCACATCGAAGCTACCGTAACAGGTCCGAAAGGGACGGTGATATGACAAATCAGTGCAAGTCCTGGGATAAGGTGAGTCGCGAACCAATCGCAGAAAGTATTGGGACTTTGCGCCGATCGTGCCCGATCACAGGTTCTGACCCCGCTTATCGCGCCAACTCCGGCTCGTGTCTTCATCTTCCGAGTCAACCCTAGCCCATGTGCATATATTAGCCCCAGCTCCGCTTTCATATTGCTTTTTTTGGTCCCTCCCGATCATGCCATGGTCCTAGTTGCGCCCTCTCTTCTGTCCCGCTTGTTGTTTCCCCGAGGTTCCTTCCACACGCGATTCGGCTCGTTCTAGTGCTCCGAAGATTTGGTCCTTCCGCTCGCCTTCCAAGGTGACTGAGATCCATCCGCTTGTGGATGCGACTTTTTCATCTGTATTACCCTTGATGCTTTGGCTCTCTTGCGCGCTCCGGTGTGTCGTTAAGAATGAAGTGGATTTGATAGGTTCTCATCTTGTTCGTGTCTTCCAAGTGTCAGATTGCGGAACAAAGTCTCCTTGTCGGCGTGGTTTGGTGGGTGTCTTGAGGACCCGGTGGCGGTTTCTCGAGAACGAATAACCCATCAACTCGAGGATACCCGATGTCCCTCGAGGCTGAAAGTGGGGGTTCAGGGAACTTGAATGCCGTAGTAACTGGGTTATGGCTGATCCCAGGTCAAGATCTAGGGCTGTCCCCAGGGCTCTGAATTGCGAGACGGCGGAAACGATGACAGGGCAACAAGGAGCGCCGAACCAAGAACGCGAAACGCAAGATGGGGTATGTATGTCGCATACTTCTTCGCGCCGGAAGACGCTGGCAGGAATTTAGAGAAAGTACCACACAACAACTTATTCATCATGGCTGAGGCCAAGTACCCAGTCCAATTGCACTTGCAGCATGGTATGCTCAGGTTCTGAACGTCCCGATGAGTCACATGCATGGCCCGACTGGATATAATCAATGCCAGAATAGTCCCCAACAGCGGATCCTGGATTAACGCAGGGTCATTTACCGACATAATACAACAAACGTCGTAAGGTTCATTCAGTATACTGCTAGCACGCGACGTAGTCCTTGAATGCCATGCTTACGCTTTATGATCGCCGGCGCCCAGACGCTGCATAGTCAACCTAATGCCACCTGACGGTCGAAGAAGTTAAAGTTGAAGTTATAATTCCGAAGATCGTCTGACACTGTAGCCAAACTGTAACAGCTCCTTGTACTGACTTATGGTGCAAAATCTGCACCAATATTCCGCCACGCTTTTTTGTGATTTCCGCCATGTTTTTTAGAAATTTCCCGTATCCTACTCTTGTTAGTTAGCACAACTGTATTGTAAAAACAAACATGGCATTCAAAGCAATCACAGAACAATCATATTAGAAAAAGAATTTGCAGAGGTCTGTGTATGAAGGAAGTGAATATGGTGTGAGTGAGATATGAGAATTGTTGTCAACCTAGTTCCATAAGCTAGGGCTGCTGAAGTTCAGTTCAGTCTAGTTCAGGGGCCTCTCTGTCCGAACTCGAACCTGAACTCGAACTCAAACTGAACTCTTAGAGCAGGTTTGGTCCAGTCCTATGAGGTTCGATTCGAGTTTGAACCAGTTTGAACCTGTTAACAATGTCGCCATCGTTGTTTTCGCCACGGTGCACCGCGGAACTGGCCATGCGCATGCCGGCGTCGTCCTCGTCCTTGTGCTCGCTATGGAATTGGCTACAGACTTTCGCCATCGCCGTCTTCACTTTGGCAATTCCATGGCATTAGCCGCGCACGTGACAGTGAAATCGTCGTCGCTCTCGCCGTGTGCGCCTGTCGTCAATGGCACTGGCTACATGCGTGCTGGCGTCGTCGTTGTCGCCGTCTTCGCCATGAGCCAAGTGGCATTGGCCACGCGCGTGCCGGCGTCGTCATCCCCATCGTTGTCCTTATTGTGGTGGTAGTGTGTCATCACGTTGTGGCCTGGTTGCGTGCATGCTAGCGACCTCGTCGTCGTCGTGTTTGCGCAACGAGTGTGCACATCTTCGATGTGCGTCGTAGTCATAGTCAGTGTGCATGAATGAAGGGGTGTACACACTGAACGGGCGTCGTATGTCGTCGAAGGCCTCTCGGAAGTGGAACGCTTCAAGCGGTTGCCTAATATGGCAAGTCGCGCCTTGTTCGCGCAAAATGCACGTTGACTACGACCACGATGCGCCTTGCAGACGCGCACGCTCGTTGTGCAAACACGACGACAACGAGGTGGCTAGCATGCATGCAACCAATACCACAACGTGATGGCACTAGTTCCGTGGCCAATGCCAGGGCACCAGGACGGCTAGGGTGGCATTGGATCGCCGATGGCTTGCGGTTCAAACGGCTACGATGCTGTATTGCCAACACTACAGCACTACCACCACCACAATAAGGACAACGATGGGGATGACGATGCTGTCAGCCTGACTCCAGTGCCGTTGCGCTCACACTTCACGCCTCATACTCGCTAACGCATCCTATGTATGTCATGTACAACATGTATATTGTGTCAGAGCTGCCCAGAATGGTGCCAACCGCTTCGAACAACCCAAGTTGGTTTAAGTTCACCGGGCTCTCCGAGCGCCATGCCCCTCAGTCTCGCCAGCCACCCTATATTCACCTGCGCAGCAACCGGTCGGTGCGTCACAAGGGGACCATTAAGTGGATGCTGACTCTCCACAAGGACAGTGCTGTTAAGGTACCATGGAACAAAATTTTTTCTGTTCATTAATAGTATACTAGTGTATTCTAATTTGTCCTGATCTAAGGGTGGTATCTCGAAGTGAAAAGTGAAAAAGCGACAAGGTAGAAATAACACAGGGCCGGGACTGGCAGGACTCGAAAAGTGTGGCGAGACTCAACAAAGCGTGGCGAGAATCTCAAGAAAACACGGCGGAATATTTGTGCAGATTTTCGTCATAACTGAGGGCCTACGATTCACGATCAACAGCCATACGAACGGCGATAGTTTACCAGCACTTCAAATTGGCTGCGAGTCGATCAGTCAACTATGGACATTGTTTCTTGTTGATCGAACGCTGACTCTACAAATAAAGTTCACTGGCATACTGCCACCCTGGAGAGAAAATACTCAAGGATCGTATAACAAACTATTAAGCACCGTAAATCTTTGCGCCAGGATGAGTGGAAGAGTGTTTAAATCCCCTAGTATGACCAAGGTGACACTCCTTGACATGCCGCGTAAGATTCTTGCGCAAAACACCACCCGCACTGCATTATCGAGGATCTGTCACCGATACTGTGGAAAGCACTCAAATGTTCCTGAACATCCAAACAGTCGATGGGGACCTCACAGATCTCCTCAGGGGCACCCTCTTTACGCTATCCACAGGGTTTCCTCGAGCATGATGCTTGTGGGTTTTGCGTTGCGGTCGGCGAAGCAAGCTCCCCACCGAGAGGACGATAGTGCTCGTCAGCCTGCGGGATGCATCAAGACTCCGATTTCACAGCAACGGAATATACACATACAGAGGGGATCTCATTTCCGGTTATAAGGCCTACCACGTTGAACAGCTAGTGTGGAGCAGACATCTGCTGCGGGTAGGTTGTGACAGGAGGCGGGAGCAGAACTGAGTTTCGTTGCATCATCTGTCGGAGAAAATCCACGAGCTCGGCGACAAGATGATATTCACTCGTAGGGACACCATTCTGTGCAAGAGGATCAGGAACCTGCGGGCTGTCCTCGAAATCCTGGATGTGGAGTTGTAGAATACGGAGGAGCTCACCGCTGAGGGGAGTGGACATCTTTAGATGGGAGATGAGAAACGAAAGCTTGAACCGAGTGTACAAGCTTTATAAATGTTGCCAGAGTTGGCGCGTGTATGTTTGGATGGGGAATGTAGCAATGGAGGGTGGAGGGCGGAGGTGTACACGATAGCAAAGGTGAAATTTGGAAGGCCGACCAGTTCAAATGTTTGGTTGCAATAGCGCAACCAAGTCATGGAAGCATCGAAAAAGCAGGTCCTAGCGCGAGGTCCGGTGATTATCTCCGTCGGTAAAGCCTTGGATGGAATGTATGTCCTGGAATCATGCAGCAAGCTCCCTTACATTACTCTCGAGCGGCGTGTTCCATGCGGGTTTGTAAAATAACTGTGGCTAGCGATCGTAAGACAGCCCAGTCGATTAAATGCAGATGTCTTGCAAAGGGCTAATGGCGGCTTCGAAAGGCTGACTTGCGAGTCCGTCTCAGATATGAGCGTCAATAGCCTGGCCGGTTACCCAATACTCCAGGCTCCAGGGCTGAAAAAAATGAGTAGAGTGGGGACTAGACGCGAACGACAGCTCCACGTCGAGATAGAGACAGGAAACTTCGGAGGGGCCACGTTGCATCAAACCGAACTCTACTCCTAGGTTGCCTGGAGCGCGGTGATCTGTACGATGCAAGGAGGCTGAACATCCTCCAACCTCTTCAGTTTGAAGGTCTAGTTGATACCGAGCGTTCGTGTGGCTATTCCGGGTCTTCCATCACCTGCGGCGAGAATTGATTTGGCGCCTACTTCATTTTTCACAGACGAACTCTTGGGCAGGTTCCCTTGTCCGCTCTTCCATGTCTCCAGGCCTGGACTACAAATAATGATCGATAAAAAGTACAGCTATTAGTAAATGGCTATTCTTCCACATGCATGGTCGTACCAAGGACACAGCAACAGGAAATACGGCGGACAGTTGTATCCGCTCAGATCTGATTGAGCTCCCCAACGTTGACCAGCCTCTTGGTAAGACCAACTTCTGCGGGCTATACGTGGATGAAAACAGGAAGAAGTCGAATAGAAACCTAACGAGAGGTATATTTCTTCACCTTGAGTGATAATGCAAGATCGGGCCGATCGTATATGAACCAGAAAAAGGGTGATGGAAACATTACTTTAATCGGACTAGAATCTACTCTTCCACAAGCCTGCGGACGTTACACCCGGCAGGCACGCATGTGAGCAGCACCTAGATCAATCGTTAATATAAGCCCACGCTGGCTATGCAAGCAGGGGATTTGGAATGGCAGGACATTTTCGATCCAGTTTTCGCTTGTCCGCCAAGGAATCCTAGCCCTAGAATGCTGCAGGAACGAACAGTGGAGTATCTTTATCAAACCGGAGGGTCTGCCCGGTCCATTTACGAACCACGTGCACCTATCATAGATCTAATCAATAGTGGTGGCCAATCCTCGTATGAACGGCTCACCATCCCGAGATTTCACTAGAGGCTGTAGAAAAGACTGTCCTCCATGACCGTCGAGACAACCTTAGCCAAGTTAACAAGTGAATGGGCTCATTGAGCTGGATATACCAATGTCTTGATAGTCGTTGCGACTTACTCCAATAAGTACTTATTTGGCTTACACTTGTCCGGTCCACTTTCTGCGAAGCCTCTTGAAAATGACTGGATGCCAGATGTCATGTTGACTTCTGAGGAAGAGGTTGGTACGGCAGGTCCGCAATGGACTCTTACCAATCAATTCGTGCCCTTGCAAGACCAGCATCAAGAAGGCACATCTATCAAGCCGCCAAAGACATGGTTCATGCCCGTTTGCCCTTAGAGAGCGCGTTTTCGTCCATATCGTCTTTTCCAGCTTGCGTCTTTAATGCCTTTCAGGCCAGTCCTCGCTGTGCCACAGAAAATGGAGTAGTTTGGACATGTGCTTGTCATGTTCCATCCATTCCAACCTTCCAACAGGAAGTCATTCTTGCGGTCCGGTATGGCTGGAGCCTCTGTGTAGACGTTATCGCCATATGGAGATGGTGTTGGAATATCGACCTTGACAAGTGTGGAGAACACTACACAAGTTGAGCGCTCCGTCTCGCATTGGCCAGTGAGCTGGTGCTCTCTGGGCTGAGGATGTCATCTGATCATGATGCAGGTGGGACTGTCGAGAAGGCACTGCTGACAAAATCTTCCAAATCGTTCGGCCGAAGACAAAGAATGATGAATTTCAAGTCTCTTGGTAGTATAACTTCAGGAGGTGACACCAAGAAAACGGAGGTTACATCGCCGACATATGCGAGCGCCACCGAGTTTGATACCTCCGACATCCAATCGTAACTTACGAGGGAAATCGGCACTCCCGAGTCGTGCGCCGACTATAATCGTCGTTGATTACTTGCACCGTTTGACAGAGGTCCGCACAGCCGGCTGTCCCCAGAGAGGGTCCCAGTGGAACTCGCAGTGCGCGAGCAGCCAAGGGCTCCCATCACCGCCAACATTCTCGCAGCACTTCCTGCCTCCTGTTCCCTGACGATAATGGACGACGAGTTGTTCACGTCCACCGCGCTCGACTGCGCGCCCGACTTCACTGTACTAAACGGCGAGGCAGATGGACGGAACTGAGAGGCCGTCGTTATTTCACGTGTAGTAATTGAGAGTCCGCTATCGGAGATTGAAATGGGAGGGAGGGCCCCTGCGAGGTCGAGTCAGACCTTGTCAGGGCTGGTTTGAATCCGGCCCACGACAGACAAAACGGCGTCGGCTGGTGGAAGACGCCCCGAGAGGTCTGCGGCGATGGAGAACCCGACAAACGCAAACATACACACCATCGTCAAGGCGCAAATCGTCTTCCTCCTCTCTACCCTCACCGAAGACAACTTCGACCGCAACCAGCTCGAAATTCGCTCGGTCAGTCCTCGTTTGCCAGCCCGTGCCGCCCCCTCCTCACCCTCCCGCAGCTCTCCGAGCAGCACGGCCTCGACACCTACCTCCACTTCATCCGCCGCCTCATCGTCCACTCCCAGGGCCGCCTCGCCCTCCCAGCCCCGCCCTCCGCCTTCGACACCTCCACCGCCCTCACCTTCCGTCTCCTCGTCCAGGAAACACAGCGTCTCGCGCGCGACCCCTTCCTCGCAGACCGTTTCCGCGACGGCATAGACAAGGGCGAAGGGGACGCCTTCAGGCATTTCGATCTCCTCCGATTCGTAGATCGCGTTTCTCTCAGGCCCCTCGAGAGACTCGTCCTCGCCTCCTCCATCCTCGCGGGCTCCACCCGCAAGGACCTCGCCACACAGGCCGCCGCCCTCATCCGTCTCGACTTTGAAAACGCCGTCCTTTCCCTCTGCCAGCACCCCTCCTTCGACCACGCCGATCTCTCCCCTCAGCAAATTGCAAAACTCATGTCAAACTTGTTGTCCGACGCCAACGCCGAATCCCCCGTGTTGGATGCCACCCAACGCCAAGCCCTCATCGCCGCCGCCCAGGCAAAGTATGGCCCGGAGATTGTTGCTCCTATCCTGCAGCGCATCTTCCCCACATTGAGGTATGCTGCATCCGGCGTGCGTTTCACATCTCCTGTATCGCTCACTTGGCCCCACCTTCCCAGCCTCCCCCCGGGCGCATCTCTCGTCCAGACCCTGATCCAGCTCGGCCCAGAGATCACCAGCGATCCAGATACTGTCCGCGCGCTGCTTCTCCGCTTCGGCATCTCTGACGCGAATCCCCCGCGGGATGCTCAAGTTGTCGAGATCACATCGACCTTGGCCAGGCTCGCTGCAGAGGGTACCACCCTGTGTGATGTCGGTGCGTTGGTGAGGGCTCTCGGTAGTTTCGTACGTCCTATTTATGGGAACGTGGCCCCGTGCGTTGTTGACACGTTCCGCAGCATGTTAACCTTAATTGGGCCAATGTCATCAAGGCCTTCGACTGGTCGGATCGTCTCGGTGTCGATACTGCCACCCTCAAATTGCTTATCGCCATCCTCCTCAATTGTCCGCGGGATGCAGATCCGCATCCCGTGACTGGGTTCTGGGGAGTGTGGAAGAACTCGCTGTACCAACTCAAGCTTCTCGATGCCCTCTTATCCTTGCCGGCGGACACGTTCAACTTCGTGTCTTTGCCTGGTCATCGCATCGTCACCGTGGAGGACGTGGCATCTGCAAGTCCGACTATTAAGTCGTTGGCTGCCAATGTTCAAGGGCATACTTGGAACTCGCTCGATCTATTTGAGGTTCTTGTCCGACTCGCAGACTCGGACAATGCCGATATCCGCAATTGCGTACGTGATATGCTGGATAAGGCATTGAAGATAAGCGCGGAGTTGGTCCATATGGGTCTCCTTCAGGTTCCCGTACGTCACTCTACGTTCCTTTGACCGGTGTTTGACACCTATCACAGGATCAAACCTGGGGTGATATCCGTCTCGAGTATTCTCGCAAGCTTTTGGCCATGTTTCTGGCTGGCCATCCAAATCATCAGCTGGTTTTTATGCGGTTATGGCAGATCGATCCAACCTACCTTCTTGGTGCCTTCCGTGATTTCTATGAAGAGAGTCCTCTCAATATCACTCGGATTTTGGATGTTGCACAGGACCTCAAGGTGAGAAACCGCCGTATTTGTTGTTGAAATCTTCTCAGTGGTCGTAGATCCTGGAAAATCTCTTGGACTCGCGACCTTTTACATTCGCGCTCGACGTCGCTGCGCTGGCCTCCCGCCGAGAGTACTTGAACCTGGACAAGTGGCTTGCTGATAACGTCACTGCTCACGGCGCCGAGTTCTTGCGCTCTATGATCCACTTCTTGGAAGTTAAGATGGAGAGTGAAAAGGTCTCGAGAATGTCGGACCCTGCAGTCGACGGTCGTACCATGCCCCTCAACCCTCAGACGATCGCCATCTTCCTTCGCACCCTCCGAAACAAGTTCGTGCACTTTTTCCGTAGTTGAATTCCACTCACGTGATTCTGCCACGTAGCTCCGCCAAAATGCCCCGCGACGACATTGATTATTGCCTCGAAGTCCGCAATGCCTGCTTGCAAATTCATCCCCGCCTCATGAACCTCATTCCTGGTTCCGACACCGAACCTGGTTTCACCGTTGTCAACTACTCTGCCGAGATCGAGGCCGAAGTCGACGCGATATACAAAGAAATGTACGACGAACAAACGACCATTGACGAAGTCATTGCCCTTCTTCAACGTAGCAAAACTTCCTCAGATCCTCGCGATCACGAGATCTTCTCTTGCATGCTCCATTTCCTCTTTGACGAATACAAGTTCTTCCAGTCCTACTACCCTTCTCGCGAACTTGCTATGACCGGTTACCTGTTTGGCTCCATCATCCAACACGAGTTGGTCGATCGCATTCCGTTTGGGATCGCGCTCCGTTACGTCGTCGACGCGTTGAGCTGCCCTCCGGAGACGAACTTGTTCAAATTTGGGTTGCAAGCTCTAGCCCGATTCGAGAGCCGTCTTCCGGAATGGCAACCGCTCTGCCAGGCGTTGTTGGGTATCCCCCATTTGATGGAAGCCCGTCCAGACCTCGCGACTACTGTTCACCGGGCAATTGCCACAGGCGCGGAGGGGTCCAATGGAGACACAAGGGTTCTCAGCACTGATTCAGCTCCGGTCTTCATGGCCATCCAGCCAGACCAGCTGGACGCCGAGATTGCCCAACCAACGGAAGAATTGTCCGACAAGGTTTTGTTCATCGTAAACAACCTTGCGCCTAGCAACTTCGACACCAAACTCGTGGAGATGAAGGACCAATTTGATGATACCTACGCGAGGTGGTTCGCCAACTATCTAGTTGATCAGCGGATCAGCGCGGAACCCAACAACCACCAACTTTACCTTCGTTTCTTGGACGCCCTCGAAAAGCCGAAACTGGATAAGCTGATCCTCCAAGAGACATTTATCAAGTCCGCCGCGATGCTCAGCAGCGAAAAAACGATGCAGGTCACGTCCGAACGGGCCATCTTGAAGAACCTTGGCTCCTGGCTCGGGACGATCACACTTGCAAGAGACATGCCTATACGCCACAAAAATCTTTGCTTCAAAGATCTCCTTGTTGAGGGTTACGCGAGCTCACGGTTGATCGTGGCTATTCCATTCGTATGCAAGACTCTCGAGCCCTGCGCGAAATCCAAGGTGTTCAAGCCCCCAAACCCATGGTTGATGGCCGTCATTGCGCTTCTTGCGGAGCTCTACCACTTTGCCGATCTCAAGCTCAACTTAAAGTTTGAGATCGAGGTGTTGTGCAAAGGGCTCGATATTGATCTCGATGCGGTCGAAGCGGCCATGATTCTTAGAAACCGGCCCTCAGCTGATGCATCTGCCGCCGCACCGGGCCTCCCCGACTATGTCAACGACATAGACTCATTACCGATGAACGGGTTTGAGGGTGGGGGAATCCAGAGCGAAGGTCAGGTCATGTCACTTGGCTCCGCCGCTCCTACGGAGACCCAGAGGGCAATTGGAGTGCACATTGAGTCGATATTGGCCGGACTGGCGTCGAGTGTGATCATCAGCTCTCAGCTCGCCCCATTACACCTCAATCACTCGTTCAAGAGGGCCGTCCAGTTGGCCGTTGATCGGTCGGTCCGCGAGGTGCGTACAGTCATTTGCTGCATAGGAATTTTTGTACTCATCATGTTCCTCTGTAGATCATTGTGCCTGTTGTCGAGCGCTCGGTCACGATTGCAGGCATTTCTACTCGGGAGCTTGTTACAAAGGACTTTGCCATGGAACCCAGCGAAGACAAGTTACGCAAAGCAGGCCATCTAATGGCTCAAAAGCTCGCTGGAAGCCTTGCGCTAGTGACTTGCAAAGAACCTTTGAAGAGCAATCTCGGTGGACACCTTCGCACGGCCCTTGTTGATCATGGTTTCAGCGAACAAATGATTTCCGAGCAGGTTCTCTCTATTCTCGTCGCCGACAACGTGGAGGTCGCTTGTTCTGCGATTGAAAAGGCTGCGATGGAACGTGCGGTTGCGGATGTGGATGAAGGGTTTGCGAGCTCGTATGAGGTTCGCCGAAGGCATAGAGAGCTTCGCAGTAGCCAGGCATTTTGGGACCCTGGTGCTCCTGCCAACAACTTGTCGATGGCCCTCCCTGATCCTCTCCGTATCAAAGGTTCGGGTCTACTGCCTCTCCAAGTTGCTGTGTACGAGGACTTCTGTGAGTACTGCGCCAGCTGCCCCGGCACGTTGCTGATGCAGAACTACAGCGCTTGACCCCAAGAGGCGCCCTCCGATCATGAGCCGTCCGGGCTCCGCAGTGGCATATCCGCGTGCCGAACATCTGGCCCCTGGCATTTACACTGGCTCCCCTACCCCGGAGCAAGGGATGACCGCATTGAGCCACCCAGAGGCAATGGAGCGATTCGCGGTTTGTCTCCTTAGTGCTGACGCTTGCCCAATGCTCACAGAGTTACAGATCACTGTCAGGGACTTGGAGAGCCTTGTAGGTCAACTGCCTATTGCCTCCCTCTCAGCGTTGCCTTCAAATCACGATATTCGACACTTGGTTCGACAAGTCCTTTACATCGCTGCTGGATCTGCAGACCATCACCGAACTCCATTGCTGATCTCTCAAAAAATTGTGCAATTGTTGTACAAGACAGCGTCTCAGCTGGGCAGGGAGATCTATGTGGCATTGCTGGAGCAACTGTGCCATTCGTTCGAGGATGTTGCCAAGGAGGCGATCACCTGGCTCCTCTATGCTGAAGATGAGGTTCGTGCTTGGTTGGACTTGGTTTGTACTCGCGCTGATATTGATGTAGCGCAAGCTCAACATTCCGGTGACCGTCACCCTTCTCCGCAGCGGACTCGTGAACATGTCGCTCCAGGACCAGCAACTAGCCAAGAGTTTGTTCCAGGATGCTCGACCGAGCCTACAGAGCTTTGCAGCTGGTCTCGTGCGCGAGTGCTTGTCCAGTGACCCGCCTGTTGCAACCCAGACCCAGTTGACATATACGATTGATGTCCTGTCGCAGCTCGTCCAAGCTGGAAAAGGCAACGAAGAGTAAGCGTTTCCTTTGCTATAGCGGACAAGACAGTCTGACGTTGCGTCGAATAGTGCCCGGCACCTCATAGATGACCTCCGTGGTGTCGTCAGAAGGCCTAGCAACATCGTCGCTTCCGAAGAGCTGGTCATAAGACAGCCTTCGGTCAAGCCGGAAACCGAGCAACTCAGGGACAAACTTTTCTCCTGGTTCCAACAATGGGTCACCATCTTCCAGCGTTCGCACTCCCCAGAGAAGGCTTTCGTCCCTTATATCACCCAACTGACGAAGCAAGGTATCTTGAAGGTCGAGGACGTCTCGTCATTCTTCTTCCGCGTTTGCGCCGATTCCAGTGTCAACAGCTACCTCAAATGCGTTGCCGCCGGAGAGTTCGATTACGCGTTTCAGGCCTTGGACGCGATGTCGCGCTTGATCGTGTACATTATCAAGTACCACGGGGACGCTTCCGGCGTCAACAACGACCAGGCTAAAGTGCACTACCTCACAAAAATCTTGTCGATCTTCGTCCTTGTCTTGGCCAATATGCATGAAGATCAGGGGACCTTGTTCCAACAAAAACCGTTTTTCAGATTCTTCTCCAGTCTTATCAACGACCTGCACGCAATGGAGGCCAATCTCGGATCTGCGTATTTCCAGCTGTTGACCGCCATCAGGTACGTTCGATGTTATGAAGGAGGATCACCGTTGCTCAGTACGACTTCGCAGCGATACTTTTAGTTCATTGCAGCCCACTTACTTCCCCGGTTTCGCATTTTCCTGGTTGAGTTTGGTTTCCCACAGGCACTTCATGCCCAAGTTGCTCTTGTCGGAGAATCGGGAGGGCTGGTCCGCGTTCCACAAGCTTCTGTTGTCTCTCTTCAAGTTCTTGGCGCCATTCCTCAAGGAGGCAGACCTTCAGCTCGCCGCTCGTGACCTCTACCGGGGCACGCTCCGCCTTCTCCTTGTCCTCCTTCACGACTTCCCCGAGTTCCTCAGCGAATACTACTTCGGTCTATGTGATGTCATTCCCCCCCGATGCATCCAGCTCCGCAACATCATTATCAGTGCATTTCCTCTCTCCATTGTCCTCCCCGACCCCCATTTACGCAACGTCAAGTTCGACACTATCCCTGAAATGGGCCCTATCCCACCCATCCTGTCCGACTTTGCTTCGGGCGTTAAAAATGCTGATCTCAGGAATGGTCTGGATCAGTACCTTCTCAATCGAGGTGCCCCCGCTTTCCTTACTTCCCTTAAAGATCGCTTGAAGTTATCCGCGGTTTCGGAAGGCGTCACTGAAACTTACAACCTCTCCCTCATCAATTCCTTGGTAATGTATATTGGAGTGTCGTCGGTTGCTCAGGCGAAGGCGCGCAGCGGGTCGTCCGTCTTCGTCCCGAGCGACCCAGGCGTCGTTGCTTTACAGTACCTAGCTACTAATTTAGATGTTGAAGGTAAGCTTTCTTCCCCTATTTGCCGTCTGATCATGTGCTTACGTCCAACCTCAGGACAACACCACCTCCTGAGCTCCATGGTGCTCCACCTGCGATATCCCAATGCCCATACCCACTGGTTCTCCTCCCTCTTACTCCACCTTTTCGTTGAGGTCAAGGACGATTGCTTCCGTGAGGTGATGACGCGTGTTCTCTTGGAGCGCTTCATTGTCCACCGTCCCCACCCATGGGGGGCGCTGGTCACCTTCATTGAACTTCTCCGGAACCCAAAATACGAATTCTGGAGCAAGGAGTTCATCCGTGTTGCCCCCGAAGTCACCATGCTTCTCGAGAGTGTGAGGCATATTGTTACTGGCCCCATTCACGCGTGTTGATGTGTCTTTGCCAGGTTGCGAGGTCCATCTATCAATCCTAGACTCGCTTTGTCTTTTGTCGCTGCTATCTGTCGCACATATCTGTTTCCCTTTGGGTTCTCCCCTCTCCGGTTCCTGTTCTCGTTTTCTCTTCTTGTCTTGTCTTTTCCCTCTTTTCCCGCAACTCACTGTATTGTAACAAGTTTCCACCCATTCAAGTGTTGAACAAGGTGTAACATGCGAACTCTGATTTATTCGAGCGTACCCTTTCGCTGCACGCACGCTCTCCCAGCACACGGTCCTTGGTGATTGCTATTCCTGCGTTTGCTTTTATAACCCTGGTGATCGTCCCTCCGTCTCCCCTCTCCCTCACCGAACCCTCGCCCGCAGGTTGTTTATACGTGATCACCCCTTTGTATTGACAGTGGGGTTCACGCGTTCACGATCCTTCTTTTTCTTTTCTTTTACCGTACCATGTACAGACGACCATTTTCCTATTTATGTACTTAGGGCGTTCCTATGCTTAATCATGCGTTCGTTCTGCCAGACGCTTGTTGACAACCGGGTGGAGTAGGCAGCGGAAGCATTGTCACGGTGCCACGTGGAGGTACGGGCTCGATCGGATCGGAATTGGTAACGGGGAGCGGCATCTCCGCGTACGGTGTATGATACGACCGACGCATTATCATGTCAATTGCGCCGCGTGCGTGATCTCGACATCCCCGCAAAAAGGTAGCTCACGTGGCCCGTTCTCTCGTGACCCCCGATCGATATTTCATGCACCTACTACGTGGGGGGAGCGTCCCATGCTCAATCCAGCCAGGACATGCGTTCATTCCAAACCCACTTTCCCGTCGCGCGCGCATCGTGCGCGTCCGGGGCGATCCAACCGTAGACCCTAGGGCAAGCGCGAGCATCAATCCCAAAGGCTCGACAACGGGGGAAACGACAGGGGCTCGAAAGAAGAAGAAAAAAAGAGACCTACCCTGCTCCTTGCACCCCCGCGGCGCCGGTCACGTCCGCCCGGCCGTCGACGACAAGCCAGTCGGGCGAGAGCACGCCGGTGCGCATAGGAAAGAGCCGGACCGCACGCTCGAGGCCGGATGAGTCGGTCGACTGCAAGAAGAGCGCGACGCTTCGGGCGTCGTAGGGATGTGGGTGGGAAAACAGGATCGCTGCGAGCGATGCGGGCAGCAGGCCGAGTAGGCACGTGGGAACCGGCAACATCAGCATCAACCAGCCGGAGAACAGCAAGGGTTTAGAGCGCCTTACCCGAAGACGGCCGATCGAAACGCGTCGCGCGGAGGCGCCACGTCCCGTCGGCGTAAGACCAGATCCCGCCGGTGTGTTCGAGCCACCGTTGGATGAGCGGCGTTTCGGCGCAGCCGATGACAACCATGTTCCCATCGCGGACGCCGATCGGTGTGCGCATCACCTCGACCTCGGGGACACTGACAATTTGGGCGTCGAGTGCATGGAACAGTTGCAAGGCGTGAGCAATGCGAAGGGCCGCGGAGAACTCCGGAGAAGGCGAGAGAGACGGTACGAGTAAGGTGAGCGTGGCTTGTGTAGAGAGGATGGATTGCAAACGTTGGGGCGGAGTGCGGAGGTGGTCTCGATGGTATCGTGGGAGGATCTATAGAAGGGTCATGTAGCTCAAACCAGCGGAACCCCCACAGATCTCGTACCTTCCAAGGTGACTTGGAGCGATCCCCCGTGTTCGCAAACAAGATCGTATTGTTTGCATCGTGTATGCTAACCTGGACTTTGTCGCCATCGATAACAATCATCATCTCAAATTGCTGGGTATCATCAGTCCAGACGCCAATGTCGAGCGAGAATACTGCAACATTTGTCGTCCGTACTGACACGTGTCCATCGGAGGTCGCAGTTACTCGGAGTTGACCCAACCTAGATATCCCACCGTCAACGAAACCAGTCGGCTGATGAGTGTATAGGGAGGATGCCCACAACCCAGGCGTCGTCAATCCATGTATTTGCCATCCATTCAACGACCCACTCTCAGCTGGAACCGCGACCGTCAGGGTAAAGTTCGTCGTTTTGCGTTCTTTGCTTGTGAATGTCTCCCCCGCCGAGGGTGACGAAGACGAAGAGAAATACACACGATCCAGAAACGCTTGTACGTGGTCGTTGAACAAGACTTTGGGGTACCAATGCGGCTGTCCCGGGTCTTCGTGATATCTGCCCGAGACCAACGACGTTAGCACCTTGCAAGTCATTCGATGTATTACGCACGTCACGTCGGCATCTGGATCCCAGGTCTTCAGTATCGCGACTTGTTCGCGTGTATGCCAAGGTGGGACGTTGCCATCTGAGCCTCTGAAGGGTGATGAACGCCATCAGTTCACCTCCATTCTCATCTTTCCAGTATTCAGACGACTCACCCATGCAGGGCCAATACAGGCTTGCCAGCCAAGTTTCCCAAAAATAGATCATTGTCATCTGGCGTAAGCGAACTATCGAGGACAGCACGTAATGCTGGATCGACAAAGTGTGCGAATCGACTCATACTCCACGAGACGTAGGCCTGAGATTTGATATATCCGGCTGCAGGGACAACTAACGTGGTGTCAACATGGACTCTCACGAGCACCGAGGGAGGATTCACCGGCACACACGCGATCGGGCCATCTACTTGCCACATACCATGCGCCTTGCCCCCCGTTCGAGTGGCCCATGAGGATGACGCGGGTGTTGGCATCAAAACTCCACTTGGCCCATTCTCCGGAACTAGAGGCGGATAGAATGCGTGAGAGGGCAGAGACAGCTGCAAATGCATCAGTGGCAGATGGTCCGTGCCAATCGAGTCCCTGTTGGTGTAGTGAGGGTGAGGTAAGCGACTTGGGTGAAGAATGCAGGGTGAAGAAAGCGCAGGCTCACCCAAGCTGTCCGTCCCTGCGGCATTACGACCCAAGCATACTTTTGACGAAGGAGCGAGTCTGGCCAGAACGACTGACTGAGAATATCTACACCGGCACCATCTTGGAGGCATCAAGTGAGCATTCAAACCACGGCATACATCATGATCAAACGGAAAGACTCACGAAGTGCGAGAATTGGCTCGTTCCCCCTACATCTGCCATGTTGTCCGGAAATGCCTCGTGGATCGCCGAAGGCCTCCTTTGGGGGCTTCACGGAGAATATAGTGGGCATAGACCCTGCAAAGAAATACGAGGCTTGGATCGGAACATGCTTCTCTTTCGTCCAAAGTGGTACATGTGTCAGGGGGAGCGTGACCCGGAGGACAAAGGCCCTCTGGTTCATGATTGGTGCATTACCGTGCATCAGTGATGGCGTTTGACCAGCTTCGCTCGAGGATATGGAGCGCAAGAATGTCAGCTCGATCTCCAGCTGCTTGGCGTCTTCGGGTATTCTTTCATGTGCAGATATACGCAACTGTATGGGTACAGTTCGGGTTTGGGTCGGTGCAATGCGAAAGGAAGCGTCGCCGAGGAGGTTCACGGACAATGAGGTGGGAAGGGACGATGAAGTAGGGCCCAGACGTGCACGGACGACGGACCAACACCCTTGTCCTTCCTCGGGCCAGCTTTCGAAATCAAGACACTGAACCCCGACACCGATTGCGTCCCCGAATGGTGTGCCATCGACGATGAAAGGCGTGATCGAGTGCGCGAGAATGTGTTGAAGTGGCGCGTCCTCGACGGGGAGATGGATACTGTCTGTCTCTAGCAAAGGGGAGAGGGAGCACGGGAAATGAAGCGAGGCAGAGAAAGTGAGTGTCAGGATTGGATGTGGAGAGGAGTATCCAGACGGATCGCCAAAGAGGCGTATCTATCAGATGGCAGGATCGGTGATGAGCACGGGAGAAAATAAGGGGAAACACACCTCGTAGGGAGCGCATATAATCACCTCGTATCTCGTCGATCCCTCCTTCCTTGCGGGTGGGACGGGAAGTCGGGCGAGCTGCACCGGAGCTCTCTCCAACGCATAGATATTCCCGTAATGCCACTCCGGGACATGTGTCTTTCTTTCTGGAGAATCAGGAGGCGGGAGAACTGTATAAAAGGCGGCTTGGAGGAGTTCCGTTTGGAGTAGGGGTTCTGGGGCGTCTCTACCAAGGGTGTCGGAAGGAGGACAAACCGAGAGCCAACCGCGTAATAAGTTCAGGTGCTGGAGAGCCGCCCAACCTTCAGCTGCGCGGATCTGCTCCCAGGGGACGGAAGGGTGGGCTACGTGAATGACGCCATGGGCATCTGCTGTTGTCTGTGACCAGGAAGCGGTGGCTGAGTGGGTGAGCGATGTAGGGTACCGGGTGGCGGTCGAGATCGGCAAAGAGACTGGGAAGACAGATGGGGTCCACGTTTAGTGCAGGGTCAAACAGACTCACGGTCGAGGGGATATGCGGGAGATAGAAAATGGTGTTCGCGCGCATGGATTGGGAACGGACCGAGGACCTGGACAGATCAGACCAAGGACAATCGAGCTCGGAGGACGCGGCGCACATCCCAAACGCTGTCAAGCTCGACACGCCAGCGACTGATCATGGCAGAACAAGAACAAGGACACGACTAGCGACTCTCCACGTCTGGATATGGTCATACATCTATCGCGCTCCCATCCACTCATTTCTTCCCCGAAGACCTGGGATAAATCGACATCTGCTGCGATCGACCACCACACGAAAGATTCGACATACTTCTTGATTCCACCGCCAGGTGTACCACCTGAGGGTAAACAAGTGTTAAGAGACGTGCAGACACGTTGACGAGATGAATCCATACCTTTGGCAGCTGTGTATTCCCATCGGCGATGGGGTGAGCCCAGCAGTCAGCGGAGCCCTTTGAGTGAACCGCGACATGCGCACCTTTCTCCCTCGCAGTTTTCAGGGCCGCCTCCTCTGCCTTCTTCTTCTCCTTGAACGCCTTGTCGTCCTCGTCATTCTCTTGTTTCTCTTTCTTGGGAGCCTAGGGCCGAGTGGGACCGAGCAAGGAGAGGTCTTTGAGCGAGACAGACCTTCAAAGGCTTGAGCTTTCCACCCTGTCGCGACATGTTGCTGCTCGCGTGTAACCAAATTTGGGGCCGAAATTATTACCACAGATTGGATATCGTAATACTGACAAAGGGAGTTTGACGACAGCACAGGAGCCGTGCGCTCTTAAGCGACATGTAGTATTAATATGACCACCCCTCACACGCACGTCGGACGGGCTCGGCCATGCACCCAACCAGGTTGACACACTTGGCGAGCAGACCACTACCCTTTGCGTCTGGCCTCCGCCCAGCCAGGCACTACGCGTATTATCGTCCCCGCTCACCCCAGCACAAAGATGCGGTCCATGTTGGCAAGTTTGTCCTCGGTTCCCTCCTGGCGTTCGGTACCCTTGGATTCGGTCTACACGCTCTGCGGAACGCCTCGTTTGACGTGTTCAAGCCTCTCACGCTGGGCGCAGTCCCCGACGTCATCCGCCCGGGTTCCAACAAACACATTCACCATAACGAAGCAGTGGGCCCCGAGTCCCAAGACTGGTTTTCGTCTGGTGATGTACCCGTCTCTCTGGCATCCTCCTACGGTGGCCCCGAGGACGTCAAAAAGGCGATCAAGGAACTCCGAGATGCACTTCCTGGCCAACACCGCGTCCAGACGAGCAAGGACATCCTTGAGACCCACGGCTCATCGGAAAATTCCTACCACCCTAGCTCGCCCCATTCCGTTGTCGTGCAGGTCGGGAACACGGAGGACGTCGTCAAGGTCGTCAATATCTCCCGCAAGTACCGCGTCCCACTCGTTCCCTACAGCGGAGCAACTAGTCTAGAAGGTCATTTCAGTGGTGTGAGTGCGCTTGTCAAGGTTTTGTCCTCGTCGACGTCTTGACGGAATGGATGTGTAGTATCGATCGGGAAGTATATGCGTTGACATGTCTGCCATGGACCAAATCCTGGAAATAAACGGTGTGCATACCATTCTCGCGTGATTACAAACGGATCGTGGACCCTACTGCGCAGAGGCGGATGGCGATCTTCGATGCCAAGCTGGCGTTCGGTGGGAGGACATCAACCGCATCCTTAGGGAGAAAGGCATCCCTCTCTTCTTTCCCGTAAGACTGATTCGAGTGTCGGATCAGCAGTGTCTGACATCTGCGCTTAGCTTGACCCGGGTCCAGGTGCTGTAAGTCATTCCTTCTTTGGGAGTCGGATGGATCGTGATGGTAGTGGAAGACAATAGGCGGGATGATCGGTACGGGATGCTCTGGCAGTGAGTTTCACTGCGCTGGTCTTCTTGTAGATGATAAGCCCATCTCCACAGCGAACGCCGTTCGGTATGGTACCGCAAAGGCGGAGTGGTTTCTCAACGTCGTACGTGTCGTCCTGGTTGTCGTTCTACAATCCGTTGCTCATGGCCAAACAACCAGACGGTCGTACTTCCTTCTGGCAAAGTTATCAAGACGCGTCAGCGAGCTCGCAAATCGTCTGCTGGATTTGACACTACCAAGCTCTTCATCGGTGCAGAGGGTACCTTGGGTATCGTAACCGAAGGTAAATCCTCTGCGTCCCTGTTATACTTATGTATCGCTGACAGGGGAGCAGCCACGCTTCGCCTGGCACCTCGCGTCCCGACCAAGGTCGCAATGGCACAATTTCCGAGTGTCAAAGAGGCCGTGAACGCCGTTCAAGAAATTCTCAATACACCTTATGGCCCTCACATACGTGCGACTCGTGCATCTCGCACGTCTAATTTTATTGACATCCCGTACAGAATGCGTAGAACTGCTTGACGACCACAGTCAGTCTTGTTTCTATCGTAAAAGAGTGGCCTTCACTGACCTGTGCGATCCATAGTGATGTCCGCTATCAATACAGCTGGCATAGTCGAAAGACCTTACCCTGTGCAGGACACGCTCTTCTTCAAACTCCAAGGCTCCCCAGAGTCCATTGCCGAAACGTCCGATATCGTCCAAGCCATCGTCAAGCGGCACGGCAGCACCCGGTTCGAATTCGCGGCGACGGACGAGGAAGCAGACAATCTATGGGAAAACAGAAAGTATGCGCTCACGTCTACCTTGGCGTCCCATCCCGGAATGAAGTGCTGGACGACGGACGTGTGGTAACGTTCCCCCTTTCCGCTCCGTGTGGAGCGGACCGTTGACGATACGGCGGTAGCGTTCCGGTGTCCAAGCTCCCGCAGCTCGTGTACGAGACGAAGGAAGACCTCGCCAAAGCTGGGCTGAGATCGACCATCGTCGGACATGTCGGAGACGGTACGGTTGACCTCGCATCCTGGTCGCCCAGTGTTGACGCGGATCGAATGCTAGGCAATTTCCACGGACTGATCCTCTTTCGTGATGACCGCGAGCTCCAATCGGTCAGCGATGCGGTTCACCGACTCGTCCATCGCGCGATCGCCATGGACGGCACGTGTATGTCCTCACGTGTAGGCCCTCACTTGGTGAATGTGCTGACCATGTCGCGCGCGTTAGGTACGGGCGAGCACGGCGTCGGGATCGGCAAGACGGAGTACCTCGTCGAGGAGCTTGGGGAGGACACGGTCGAGCTCATGAAGACGGTGAAGAAGGCGATCGACCCACTGAACTTGTTTAATCCTGGAAAGGTGTGTTCTGTATGGTCGGTTCGGTGACATTGGGTTGACGGCTGTCCCGCTAGTTGTACCCGGAGGGCAAGAGGAAGCATGAGAGATCGTGAGGTCATTTGAGCGAGATATACGGTTGTGTTTTATTGAACCGAGTGGTGCCATGAGTATGTGTTGACCGACGATATATGGGGCAACGCTTGATGAGCGATACTGCTTCGGAGTTTGCACCAGCCTCATGCAGCGCTACAATCATGATTTCACCTGGGCCTCAAATTTACCCAGTCTGAGTCTGTTTCGTCCCATTGTGCTTCGGTGTGATATCACCGTACTCATGAATATGGACCATCGTCCAGTTTACCCAAAAGCATTGATTCTGTTTCCAACAAATGACGATGATCTATATCCGGAAAAATCGTTAAGGCCCAAGTAACTTACTGTCCTTTTCACCAAACTTGGCATTGTGAGAATTTTGTAAAAAATAAACATTTATCTTCTGCCCATCATAGCGCCTCAATGACTGGCCGGAATTCGATGAAAGCGATACCACCCGACTCGGAATTACTCTCCGCACGCATCCCGGTTTGACCGGTAGAAAAATAAGTCCATCTCAAAAATTCAAAAATCCTGTTCCACCGGCATTTGTGATTTCCGATTTTCGAGGTGGGTTTATCTTTCTACCGGTCAAACCGGGATGCGTGCGGGGAGTAATTCCAAGTCGGGTGGTATCGCTTTCGTCAAATTCCGGCCCGTCGCTGAGGCGCTGTGATGGGCAGAAGGTCGAGGTGTATTTTTTACAAAATTCCCACGATGCCAAGTTTAGTGAAAAAGACAGTAATACGCGCTAAAACCTCATGATTTGTCGCCCAACTCTCAGGAAGCTGCTCGAGGTCGCCTAAGATGGGGTTCCAAGCACTTGGATTTCTCTACATATCTTTGATACATTGGCTCGTTCTCCGGAATAGCGCAGCCTACAGCACAGCACGATCTTAGACATACTAGTACATGGTGAACCACATTGCTCAGATATGTTCTTCTCCAGGCACTAAAACGGGTTCGAGCAACCAAACCTGACTAGCGCTCTGCGTATTGTCACTCACGACCACCTGTGATGAGTAACTGTGAATGAGAGGTCACGAAACATTGATTTTCTTTTCTACCTTTGGGTTTGCATTTTCATCACCAGCATTGACCACATACTGTAGCACTCCTGAGACCGACAGCCTGCCAGGGACAGCCTTTAGAATTTGAACACGAATGAAGAGGTGTCGGCTTACTGGAATGCCCTAGGTTGTGGCTCTGGCCACTGTACTTCGGGAAGATTGATCGACCACTTGAATCCATAGTCCATCAAGGGCGAGAGGTAGACTGTGTAATTTGGCTGAGGTCCGAATGGGATGTCAGTTCTGAGGAAGCGTTGTTCTTGTTTGACATTTATGATGCTATATCCATCTGGAGATCTTAGCAGCTTCCACTGTCAGTCAAAATCAGCATTGCTGTGATTGTTCAAGGATAAGGCATGTCACGAACTCTGCCTTCATCATTGGGCTGGGCTTCCTGAGTGGTGACTGAAGACTCTGAGTCGGCGACTAGGTAGGGTTTTCCCCTCTTGCTGCTGCGGATCGTGTAGAGTCCATCGCTCACGATGTTGTAGGCAGGAAACTTGCCGGGACTAGCAAGGCCGGAAAACTCCACCTCGTATTCGCACCCCTTCTTGAAGTTGTCGAGCCAACCCTGCCACCTTCTGGTCCTCTGGTCATCGGGGAGACTAGCGATATGGCTGTTGATATAATCTAATGTCCCTAGATCCTCAGCAGAACACGGATTAGATACATGGCGAGTCCTCGCCTCTATGCGTTTGAACATTCTTCTGGTTCTTTGACCATGGCAAAATCAGCTGAGTATAATACACCGTGTCTGCTCGAGGCAATCAGGATTTTGTTCTTATTCGGGGGAGAATGAGGTTACTCTTAGCGGTGCTCGCATCCCTCACCAGTTCGTTAGTGATGATGTCGTATGCCTGAAAGATGTCAGAATTGGTTTCGAGGCAGATTGCACTGGGACTCACCAAGACGCCAGGTAAAAGGGCAATAATTGTGCTGCAATGAAATTAGAGATGCATGTATATTAGTCAAGCTCGAAGTCGTGGATTCGTTCGGAAGACGCACTCGAGATAGTCACCGTTACGGGCAATTTGCGTGACAAATTCGATAAATTTCTTGAGCTCTTCCGATATTTTTTCATCCTTGACAATGTTTTCCGGAACACCTAGCTTAGTAGTACAATCTTTTCGCGCCTTTTCAACTGCATCTAACCCCCTCGGCAATATCTTGGAGAATTTCTTGAGCTCTTCGATATCTCCCTCAGCGATAGCCTTCGTTCTGGCCCTATAGAAGTACTCGAAGTGTGTGGCATCTTGCTGTGATTGTGGTCGAAACAAAACAGTGGTTAATCAATCTTTTTCCACGTACGATCATGTAGTGTCGGAAACCATTCAGAGGAGTGGCACCCTTGGCCAGGTCACGAGGGAACTGATGCTTGAGGAACGCATCCCACGCTCCTTTACATGTGTCCGAGCTAAGGATGTCTCCGACGTAGTCGGGGGCGGTACCTGCCGCTACGAAGTTTGCGATTTCCGGTCGGCTCCTGTGTACGTTAGTGAGACATGGCTGAGAACATGTGAAGAAGAATACGTACTCGGTATCGATGGCTAGAAGGGCAGACACCAGCGCAAAGCGGCTATGTCCACCAAAACCTGAATCCAATGTGTTGGGTTCCAATACCATGGTGGTCAAAACGTCGAAGCTGAGGGAGCGTTGATGCCGTCCACGCAGGGAGGAGTGCCTTTTATGCAAATACGGGGAAGAGGATACCTCAGCCATATCTGGCTGATTTGGTTCGATAAATGTGAATGCGAAGTTCGCTTGCTTCCGCCGGGAGCTTTGCATGTCACAGGATAGCAGAAGCGCCTAGCACCCTGGAACGTGTACATCATGTGAAATCCTACCTGTATTCCCACCCTCATGGTGATCTAGCGGTGTGCAATCAGTCTATTCGAGCTGGCGCTGGAGGTCACTAACCGCAGAAACCAAAGTGGATAACTTACAATTCTGGTCTATAGATATAGGCTGAGGTATCGAAATCTGCACGATACCTCAGTCCATATCTCACATCTGTCCAGAATTAAAAACAGTGTTGGCATTGACCGTGGTCTGGCGAGTCTGACCCAAAAGGTCAGCTAAATCAAGCCAATAGTCAAATGACCCTATCAACGGTAGGCTTTGCTAAGACCGGTGAATGCAATTATTACTGGTCATGGCGTCATAACATCCTTATCATATGTAGGATGTTGTTGCAGTCCGTGCAAGAACAAGCGCCTTTCATGCGAATAGGGGGAAGGGGAGGGTTCAGCCATATCTGGCTGATTCAGTTCGATAACTGCTGATACGAAATTTACTTGCTTCTTCCTGGAACTGCGTATGTCACAAGACACCAGGCCCAACGAAGATCGCCCTCATGCCTCTAGCACCCTAGCATGTGCGCATTATTTGAAATCCTACCTGTATTTCCACTTTCGTGATGATCTAACGGTGTGTGATCAGTCTATCCAGGCTAGCGCTGGAGGTCACTGACCACAGAAATCAAAGTAGATATCTACAATTCCAGTCCACAGATATGAATATCGTGCAGATTTGAGTCATCTGACTGCCCTGGTACAAATATGAATAAAGCGGCCACTACTAGCCAATATGTCGATACAAGACTAGAAAGCCCTGTGGACCGTCATGAAATGTCGTTAACAAGCAAACATGGCGAGTACCAAAGGTCCCCGGGTGCCAGTGGGCGATGGAGCAGGAATTCTGGACGTACCAATTTTGAGACTAGAGCCTCTTTGGCTTCGCGAGATATCCGAACCCGAAAGTCAGAATAAATCCTGCATAGATTACACTGCCGGGAAAGGCCGTATCTTTGAATCAGAGTAAACACTGTAAATTTAACATGCTGGTGTAAATGTGGCGGGCGGTGCTGTTGAATACTGCATCAGACTTGAGATTTCGGTTCGAGAATTCTGATGAGAAAACATGGCCAGTTCCGTGAGGTACGTAGCATGACAGACCACTGGCGGGTGAGTAAAGGATCTGCGCTCGATGTTTAAAGCTCAAGATCGTGCCTATCACGGTGTTTCCCGGCATGGTTAGCTGGAGACGCGTGCAGTAATTTGAAGTCACGGTATTGTTTACTAAGCGCGCAGGGCGGGCTTGGCATTGGCATGTGACCTTGGGCTACATCCGCGGCAACTCCCGCATCCAAGGAACCCTTGGACATCAATGTCAACCATCTCAGACTTTATTCCATGGAGCGTTCTCGAAAGATCATTCTAGAAATCTCATCTGCGTCTCAGAAGGTTATTATCGCTGCCAATAAATATGCCGATCGCAAGGCGTTGCCTAGTGTTCAGCGCTCTCATTTCCAGCTAGAAGCTGATATGCACAGGATACATGTTGCCTGTAATACAATCGCAAGCTTCATGGGCGGGTCACCTTTTTCAGACAATCCTCTATTCGACGTTAGACTGCAGGATTGGCTCAGCAGCGATGAGCCAGGAGTTTGCTTAGATACGTTGCGTCGTATGGGCAGGCTCCTCCAAGACGACACAAGAAGCATAGCTTCAGTGACGAGGTTATTTTTTCCAAGAAGACGGCACACAGTGCATACACAAGATGCGATTAAGAAGGTTGTCGACCTTTATGGATCATGCAAAGGGTGTTTTCACTTCTTGTTTACGACAGAGTTCTTGTGGGTCTTTTTGACACCTATTCCACCCCAGCATGACGGAATCACTTTAGGAACAATGAAGAGGGCATGCAACAGCAACAGCAAGTACCTCCAACGCGTGGTCACATACCTTCCGAATCTGCTGTTTTTGACCAAATGCTACTCCTTGCTGCCCACACGAGCATCGAGTAAGTGTCATGGAACCAGAACAAGCCCCCCGGGCTCTAATAATCAACAACCAGGAACGTTGCGCCGAAAATGGCTTCCTATCAGTGCGGACATGCAGCCGCACATGAAACAGGATCTAATATGCAAAACGGGAAAAATGGTGTGCAATTCACATCTGTCGTGCTTCACTCGCGTGTGATTGACCTGATCGCTTGTGATGACTCTCCAGCGTGGAACATAGTAAATATATTGGAATGGCTTGACGGTTTGAATTGTGTTGAAAAGCAGGATGTCACTTTGTTGCTTCGCCAACCAGATACATGTAAGTGGCTGCTTGAGACGACCCAGTACAGGGAGTGGAGGGATGGTCAGAATCCGTGCTTATGGCTATACGGTAAACGTACGACCTTCACAGTTCCATGTATTGTTCCTCTCTGACATCGATCGCAGCGGGTGCTGGTAAATCTGTTTTGATGTATGTCAACACTCTTCTGTCTCCAACAGACTAACTGTATTTGTAGTTCGTCTGTCATCGACTCTCTCGAGCAGACTCGATGCGAAGGAGAAGTCCTTTCATTTTTCTATTGTGATTTTCGAAACGAGCGTTCCACAAGCTCCTCAGAAGTGTTACGCTCTGTACTTTCTCAGATGCTACGTCGGCTCCGCGAAAGGTCTATTGATCCTGGAAGCCTAGTCGATGACCTTGTTGAAGCAAAAGACAAGGGCGGTGCCATTCGAGACAACACTAAGGAGCTCGCGAATTTCACATGCCGCGCTGCAATGTTATTTACCCCAAAGCCTCTGGTTGTCGTAGATGCTCTTGACGAATGCAAAGACCTCGAGCGACTCCTCGAGGGTCTCAATGCACTAAAGGAACACGTACGATTCCTTGCATCCAGCCGTCCACTACTTGTTATCAAGGATGCTTTCACCGGTGTTCCGTTCATTTCTATGGATGACATGGTGAAAAAGTTGTCGGCCGACATCGCTCTTCATGTCAATCGAGAGCTCGGCGCCCGCCGAAGGTTGAGATTCCTTCGATCTGAAATTAGGACGGAAATCCGCTCTGTTTTGTGTCATAAAGCAGATGGAATGTGAGGGCAGCATCCTAAAAATTGCTGCAAAATCGATGACCTGTGTTTCCAAGGTTCCGCTGGGTCCAATGTTCACTTGACACGCTCAACCGATGCGTTACTCTGAGTGAAATTCAGGGAGTTCTTGACAATCTCCCCGAAGGACTAGATGAAACATACAAAAGAATCCTTCTCGCGATCGACACCAAGACTCGGGAGGGACGGCTTGTTCTGCGTGTTCTGGTCTGGCTGGTTGCTGCGTTACGACCTATGCGTATGGATGAACTCATGGAGGGACTCTCAATCAACCTTGGGAAACGAACGTTGGACAAGAACACTGGCCCGATGCATAAGGAAGTTCTATTGGACATGTGTGGGAGTCTGGTGACTTACATCGAGAAGACCGACGTTGTTATCTTATCTCATTTTAGTGTGAAGGTAGGCTCCTAGAATCGATCCGTACACTACCGCGATCTGAAAACAGAGTCGGCACACATAGGAGTACCTCCTGAGCCAGATCCTTCACGCAGAGTTACCCCAGTACCACATCGACTGGGAACATGCACATTTACAGCTATCCCAATGGTGCATGTGCTACATCTCTGTTTGCCTTGAACGTTTTCTGGAATGCAATAGCTCCAGCAGCGCACCCGCTGAGAGCGATTTCGACAATGGCATTGCTTTTGGGTACCAGAATCCCGTCGCAGACCACCTGATGAGGCTTAATCCACTTCTGGACTACGTGCTGAAAGATGCTCTCGGTCACTTTCAGTACATTGGGCCCAATATCGCATCGATTCTACACGACATAGAAGTACTTGACGAAGACATCCAACGGCAATCCCAAGTATGGGATTATATACTCACTGTTTCATGCGCTACATATGTCACCTTCCCATGTTGGCCAATGTCCTATCATGATCTTGCCCTTTACATTCTTGTCGCCTTCGCTCCCAATTCACTCTTGTCTACATATATTCCCTATTCCATTCTCGGTCGCAGGAAGGGTACGAATCCACTGATCTATGCTGCATTGTTCAACAAATGTGAACATGCTCGGACATTACTCTCTCGAGGAGCTAAACTGAATTGTAGAGGCTGGGATCTCGACGACTTTTCGCAGGCTTTGCCCATCGAAGTTGCAGTACGTATTGCTCATGATTCCATAATCGCTTTCTTCATAACAGAAGGGAGTCCTCTTCCGCCACAAATCTTCCGTCGTTCAGGCGTACTATCTCCCATTTGCGTGTTATCACACTCTTCGATCAAGAAACCATTGTTACAAACCGACCATCTTGCGGAAATTCTGAACGATCCCTCGAACGACCTGGAACTACAGTTTTTGTACTCCAGCAAACGTTCCGTGATACATGATAGTATTCATGGGAACGACCTCATCGCGGTTGTACAGAGAATGAGCCAGGTTAGCCATGGTTCCGAGTCTCCCGAACATAACTCATACGTTAATGAACCACTTATGTAGGTTGCACCCATGCGAGGGCACATCGAAGAGCTACAGTATTTTGACACCCTTCTCCGTAAAGCACTGGAGGAGTGTCGTGAAGACGTCGCTTTGGGAATCACGAAGCTTATAGTTCGATGTGGCTTTGATCCCCTGAGAGTAGACTCTTCTGGAAAGACGCCCCTGCACATTGCAGTTCAACGAGCTTATGTCTCCATTGCACGATATCTCATTCACCTTGGTGCACAGCTCCCCTCTGACTTGCTGGCTACTGCGCTGGAATCTCAGGAGCTTGAAAGGGGTGTTTCAAAAGGAGCCAAAGTCTTGGTTGTCCGCTTCCTTGTTGAAAGTGGAGTCGATGTCCATTTCCATACCAGGGCTGGAAACTCCATGCTCCATGTCGCACTCGAGTCCTGCCATGAAAGTGAAGCTTTGGAGTTAACAAGGCTTCTGGTCGGTTGCGGCTGCGATCCCCTTGAAGCCAATCGTGTTGGAACATCCCCCCTTCGTGTTGCGATTGAACGAGCTCACATTACTGTCGTGCAATACTTTCTCTCTCTTGGGATTTCTCTTCCGCCTGACATATTTGCCGATCTGAACCCACAAGGTGCATGGAGGATGACACCGATGATCCGCTTGTTAGTCGAGAATGGCGCCAGCGTCCATGCATGTACTAAAACGGGGGATTCCGTGTTCCATGTCGTGTTGCACCGGCAGGAAAAGGATGATATGCGAGTCGATGAAGCTTTGGATGCTACAAAGCTCCTGGTCGGCTATGGCTGTGCTCCCCTCAAAGCTAATTCTTCCGGGATAACGCCCCTGCGTATTGCTATCGAACAAGGTCATATCTCTGTTGTACGACATCTTCTTTCTCTTGGTATTTCCCTCCCATCCGACCTGTTCGTCACGTTAAACCCACATGGCAAGTGGAAGAAAATAGAGATGATCCGCTTGCTGGTCGAGAATGGAGCAGATGTCCATACGCGGAATGAAGTTGGAGATTCGATACTCCATGTCGTGTTGGAGACATTCAATCCCGTGCACGATGACCATGGTAAACAGATTGTTGAATTTCTGATCATTCATGGCTGTGACCCCTTCGAGACCAATTCCAAGGGGAAGACGCCCATTCACCTCGCTATCGAACGGCAGCACCACGCAGCTGAACATACACTTCGTCTCACCGCTGAACGTTTTCTTCCCCTCATCGCTATTCGCGCACGTGTTGACCTCGATGAATTGCTGTGCGTATGTCCCGAAAGTTGGGGCTATTGGGGTGTTGATCATGCATGGCTGTGAGCGGACTCATCACTGCTCGGTTGTGGGATTTAGTAGTTGAATTTTGGCTTGGATAGTCAAGTAAGAAAGGGGAGGGGGTTCGCCACTCTGAACGGTTTTCCGTAGAGTACCACGTAGACTACCAAGTTGGATAGTTAGCTTTTTCAGGGTAATCCACATACCTCGCGGAAGATGACCAATGCAAGCACTGAGCTACTTACCTTGGCATGTAAGCGAATCGCCAGTCACAAGGTACACCAGCCACATGCAATGCCTACATGTAGCTGCTTCCACTTCACTCCGAGCGGGTTTAAAATCGTAGGTGTATAGTGATCACCGCCGGACAGCAGGAGATGATACATTAAAAATCTGATAGCATATCTTTTATACCTAGCCAATATTCGGTGTCTGTCCGCGTACTGATTTCACCCTTGGTCAACCATGCAAAGTCTTGGTATCGGTCTGGGTCAGGATAAACTTGTCCTGCGAGAATATGGGCTTTGTAAAAGAAGACGACGTCCTATGGAACATTCAGTCTGTGTTTCCGCGACCAGCGTGGAACGCACGTCTTGGGAGTCCTGTCTGGGAGGGTGATAGACACCTATCGGGTTCCGGCTCACTATCCATGTGTCCATACGCTGTCCGCATTCCGTGTCGAGCCTCCGATGCGCGGCCTAGGCGTTTTGTTCAGACAAGTTCAACTGACACTCAACCACACTTACCACATGCAAAAATTCGCCCTTTTGAACGTCGCCTTGTGGAAACCGCCACACGTCCTTGCCGTTCTCGCGCGTCTGGAGCAACAGGTAGAGATTCCGTTGGCCCCTCCGGTTGAGATTTTTGAAGTCGTTTGTCTCGTCTGCCTGGTGAACACGCGACATGGACTCGTCCACCTCGTCCTTCATGGCGATTTCCATGAGCTCCGTCGCCTCGTTCCGTTCCTCGGGGGCATCCATGCCAAAGGGTGCACCGAACGCTCTGCGCTCGCGTCTTCTCTCCTCGATGTTGAAGCGCGTCTCGAGGGGCGACCCCTGCTTGAAGTAAAACTCGGTTGGGAAGGGGTTGCGCAGGGCGCGGTGTATGCGGGCCTGGTAGGCATAAAAGGCGTTTTCGAACGGCGTGGGCGTGCGGGTGAGGAGGGGCGAGCGGTTGAGGACGATGGCGGCGTGCAAGCTGGGCCGTGCGCGGGCGCTGGATGCCGCCTCGGTCGCAAAGGCGCGCCGGCAGACTGGACGGGCGAACATGAGCAGAGCGATGAGCGTGGGAAAGCAGGGCAGTCGCCATGTCGGTCTCGCTCGTGTCCAACGCCTACCTCGACGAGAACTCGGCCAAGATCAGGTCCAAGCCCGTCCCATGGGAGGTGCGGGTGCCCTCTGTCCTCGTGTCGCGCACTCACTTGCCCGGCAGGGATACCAGCGCGCCGAACTCGTCACCTCGGAGGAGCTCGTCCTCATCAAAAAGGTAGACAGACAGCCCAGGGCAAAGGTCGAGTCCATCCTCGTCTCCGACGGCCAGGCCTACGCGTTGCTCTATCTCCGCCTGCTCAAGAAACTCCAGAGAGTGGATACCATGCAGTGTCTCCTCGTCCTGATTGCAGACGCACTCTTGGGTACGTCGCGCATGCTCGCTTTCGCAACGAACCCGCAACACCGATAAACAGATCACGATGAACGGATACCGCTTTTCACGAGGGCTGCACAGTCGGATCCCGATCTGCCCTACCTGCCGCTCCTCAGGTAGCTCTTCCTCTCGGCCTTCGGTGGCTGGTCCTCATGCGACTCACAGGACTCTAGAGGCGCAGGACGAATTTGTGCAGCTCAAGTCTGCACAGATCCTTACCATTCTCCTCAGCTCAGAGTCCACACCCCTCCAGCACCAGCACCTCCAACCTTTCTTGAAGGTCCTTGCATCCCTTGTTCAGGGCCAGTCGTCCAACAAGCGCGAAGTCGCAGTGCAGTGCCTCGAGGCACTGTTGGCCCGTCCAGACTGTCGCAGGGCAGTCTGGGCTATCCCGGGAATCATTGCTGGGTACGTCGTGATTCTCCTTACCCATCACACTCATCTTTCTCGCGCAGCCTAGTCGAAATCCTGCGTCACAAGCCAACCCCTCAGATGAGCTACCAAGTCATATTTTGCTTGTGGCTCTTGACGTTCGAACAAGATGTCGCTGCCCAAATCAACAAGTGGGGGCTTGATCTACTATCCTTGTGGTGAATACTGAATATCGCGCGCAGGAAATTCGATGTTATACCCCTGCTCATCTCGGTCGCTCAGGCTGCGGTCAAGGAAAAGGTTATTCGCGTCATCGTCGCCACATTCAGGGTACGCATCCTTTCTTGAACTGCTCGTTCATCCTCACTGTCCGCCAGAACTTGATCGCAAAAGCCCCTTCCGCTAATTTGCCTGCCATGCTCGTCGCGCAGCTACTTCCGTTCTCAAAGAACCTTTCCGCTCGCAAGTTTTCCGACGAGGACATATTGGAAGACGTTCAGTTCGTCCGAGACGAGCTCGAACACAACTTTGAGAGCCTGACGTGCGTGACACACTAACATGTCACCGTTAGGTTGGCTAATGCACACTCAAGGACGTATGATGAGTACGTCTCCGAGCTTGCGTCGGGTCATCTGTCGTGGACACCCGTGCACGAATCAGACGAATTCTGGCGAGAGAACGCGTCCAAACTGAACGAGAAGGACTATGAACAGCTCAAGTTAGTGGCCCCCCACACGTTGGCACACGATAGAGACTAACTTTCCATAGGATCCTCATCCATTTATTGGACACGGAGGATCCCCTCGTGCTCGCTGTCGCTGTGCATGATCTCGGACAGTATGTCAAACACTACGAGCTGGGAAAGAAGTAAGCCGTTCCATTTCTGGATCAACTTCACCTGACCAATCACACATCTCTAGAGTCATTACCAATCTGGGTGCCAAGGCACGCGCAATGGAACTCATGACACACCAGAACTCAGACGTGCGCTACCACGCCCTCGTCTCTGTGCAACATCTTGTCAGTCACCCTTGGGTGACCGTATGACCGATGGATTTCCGCACTCGTTTTCCCGGAGTCACTCGCAGCACCGAGTCGATGGGTAAACGTACAACGACGGCGCGTGTCGTAGGACAGATGACAGTAGCATATATTCACAACTGGACCCATACCTCTGCGATGACATCCAGTTCCCTTACCGTGCGCGGTTCCTTTACAGTAGCATATGTACCTAGTTCGGCGTTTGTGTCCAAGAGGTGGTCACCCACGAGGATGAGTCGAAGGCCGCCCGCACAGACGAAGCCGGTGCGGAGCGGTAGAAATGTGAGTTCGAACGTCTGGCTCGCCTCGACGCGGGGCAGGTCCGGCGTTGGGGCGTCTGGCTGTGTGAGATCGAGCGAATCGAGCGGAATGGTGGACGCGCCGAGGAATATACACCCCCGGAGCTTGGCGTCGCGCGCGTCGTCGAGCGTCTCAAAGTAGGGTGGTGGGAGCGCGAGCAGCGGGTCGCCCTCACCTTCGCGTCCGATCGACCGCGCGGGCAAAGGCACGAGTGGCGGGTCGCCCGGGACGCCGGCCTGGGGTGCCTGCGCCGGGGTCGTCGCCAGGGACGAGACGTGCGATAAGAGCCTGGAGGGCGTCGGGCCGCTCGTCTGCGCCAACGGCGCCTCGGACACGCTCGGAGCCGAGACACGGCGCGGCGTGAGGTGCTGCGCGACGACGCGGATGCACCGGCGCCGGCCGCGCGGGAGCGAGGCTGCGACACTGAGCCGGAGCAGGAGCGTGAAGGGCTTCCCAACACGGACGGCGTCCCTGGGGCGCCGCACCACGACGAGGTCGAGGTCGAGGTCCAACGTGGGGTCGGGGATGACAAGCGGCTGGGGGTGCGGATATGCGCCCGAGACGGGGGAGAGAGGACGCGGTATGGGGGAGGGGGTCGGCTGCGGTCGGCGGAAAGGCGAGCTGGACCGGATGGAGCCTGGAGGCGGCGAACTCGGTCGGGAAGACGGGAGCTGCGGGGAGCGGGGCTGGGATGGGCTGGACGGAGGACCCTGCGGGATGCGCTGAAGGTAGGGAGGGATGGCGCTGGGGGGCTGCGAGGGGATGGATGGTATCTGGGGCCCTGGGACTCGGCGCGAGAGCATCTGATGTCAGCGCATGTGAGGATCCGTGTCAAAGTATCAGAAACGAAAATGCGCTACTCACGGAGGTTAAGAGGCGCCCTGGTTCGCCGAATTTGGAGCGCCATGAAATATCGAGTCGGCCGAGGGGCAGGACAGTGCCGGGTGGATGTGTGGCCGGGAATATCGACACGTTGATGGGAGAGAGGATGTATATGTATTGCCGGACTGCCTGTGGCTGCATGAACGCCATCGAACCGGAAAACAATTGTTGCAGGGCATGCGTGCCGTCTCCCGAGGAATCAGAGACGGAGAGACGGTTGGCGTCCAACGCGCGCCAGCCCTCCGTGCACTCGAATTCCATTCGGTCAAACCACAAGGTTTCCTGCGTCATGTTTTGGATATGGACTTCGAGGAACACCTTTTCGCGTTCGGTGGCCTCGAGAAGGGCAGAGGGGGACTTGGGTACGTGTACTTTAGACTTGACAGACAGTGGATTGGTGATCTGTCCGATCGTCATGGCATGTTGAGCGTACACACCCGATCGCGAGGAGAACGAAAACGCACGGAAAACTTGTAAAATTTGCGAAAGTTCTGCAAGCTCGAATCGTCCGAGCCCTCCACGGGACCGGGAGCGTAAGGGTACCCAGGGGGGAGTCGATACGTGACTGTGCACGCCAACACGTGTTGACCGAGCTCCTTGACTTCGTGGTGCACGACGTCCTCGAGCCCGTCCCCCGCTGCGAGCGTGCGTTCCGCCCCGCCGAGCTCACAGAGGAGTGACTTGGAGGTCGCGGTCTGCATTTCGAGACGAACGTGGACGCCTTGAACCGCCGCGTGCGTTTCATTGTTGACGGAAAAGCAGCAGGAGAATGTTTCGCCGAGCTGGATGGCGCCGAATGTGGAGGGGAGCGTGAGGAACTCGGAGACGTGTGTGAGGTCGCGAAGGGTCTTTGGGTGGCCGGGAAGCGGAGTCGTGCCCTGGAGAGAGAGGATCGATGCAGTGGAATGAGCAGAAAAGGCGGACGAGCTGGAGTAAAAGGGCTCCCAAGCAGCGGCGAGTCCGGGTCGCTGATAGGATTACTGTTGGCGGTGAGTGCGGGGAGCTGGGAAACGAGCACGTACAGAGACCCGCATCACCTTCAACGATAGAAGATGGCCTTGTCCATCAACGCTGGCCATGTTGGCTACAAACTCGGTACAGTAGTACAATATCTGCGATCGGCACTAAGGCAGTCAAGCTGTTTGTCCTTGTTGTATTCCAAAGCCTCCGTCTAATCCCGATGATCGGCTACCAGCAGCTCTTCCCCACTTGTAGGGAATGCACCCACCACACGTCCGGACCGGCACGATACTTTGTATCCTTGGCTCTTTGTTTCGTACCATACGACCTTCCTTTCCCACTTTCTTCTGAGCCACACAACGGCTGTTTATTCCATCACATATATACATGTACAGTCCACATATACCTAGAACAACATTCGAATAGAGATCCCCAGTTTACTCCTTTCCTCATCGTCTCGCGTCCCTTCTCGTCCTTCGTTATCATCCCTCGAAAACCGCGCCGATCATCACCTCGTTATCCCTCGTCACCGCCTTGTTACCTACCAACACACCCGGCATTTCCCTCCCCTTAGGACTCGCCATTCCCGGTCTGACACAAGTCAGCCATCCACACACTGTTAGTTGCTCTCATGCATTATGCATCCATTGTGATGGATTTTGTTGACTTTTCTTGTAGGTTCTTATTGAACCTGGAGACCTGAAAACCTTCTGTGTGCGCCAACGTTTTTCCTTTACGATCAGTGATAACTCATTTTTTTTACCGGGAAATACTGGTACGATAGGAAAGCGGCGTAGACCTCAGGTACACGGATTAAACATTTGTCCTACTCAAATTAAGCGAGCCAACAGCCCGGTAAACTCTCGCCGTACCTTCCATGGCAGCAGAAGGTCTTGGTGAACCAGCATCAGGCCATAGCGACGTATAACCCATATTTATGCTATTGGTCGGGTTCTTATTGCCTTTCAAGTTGGGTACGCAACGGCGTCCGAGGATTGATTTTGTTGCTCATCGCTGGATAAGCACGATCACTGCCACGGTCCCAGAACTTGTTTCCGCATCAGCAGCACGAATTTGGCGATGCTCAACCTCTCCCCTGATGTAATTGCAGAGTGCCTTTACGGCAACACAGGCCATCACGGCTGCTGCAGACCTGACAGTTGTCGCCGGCTTGGTGATTCCGCTACTCCAAAGTCGCGAGCGTGCCTTGAGGGGTGGGTTTCGTCAATCATAGTCTGATTAAACGAAAAGTCCTTGCTCACAAAGACGTACGTACGCACTGAGAGGCCAAGCTTGCCCTGAGGCTAATAACCAAGCAGCGCTCAACAAAGCATCTGCGCGCGACCTTTCACTACTAGTACGACTCGCCTCTTTGAACCTAGTCCGGGGTCTGTCCCCAAAGTGGTTTCTCTCGGGTTGCGCCGGTACTTAAAGCCACTTATTCATCATGCAATCTATACTGGCTTCTTTCGGCTCGACTCAGTCTCTCCCCGACTTTCTTACTTCTTATCCTACCATTCACCTCCATCTTCCTGTCACTCACTTTATCGTATGCCACGGCTTTCTTCTACGAAACATCGTGGGGTTTCCAGGTCTGTTGTGTTATGCATGCCCTGTGGTTGTGTGCGTGGCGGTGTGCTCCAGAGGACTGGTTACTGCAAGCAGGCGGGCTGAGCTCAGGTCAGAGGCAGAAGCACGGCTCAATGCTGAGGTTTGCGGTACATGCTTCAGTTGTGACTTCTAGAGACGGTGACAGGCCTTTGTCTCCAAGCGCTACCTGAAGAAGATTGAAAGGTTGCCACACAGATGTTCCGGGATCTAGGGATCGATATCCCGCTTGACAGAGAGGATTGTGCTGCATCATTGAAAGGAAAGCTGGTACTACTAGTATGTCGACAACCATTGTTCCCTGGCCGTATGTATGAATAAAATGTGTGTCACAAAGGGAGAGAACAAACTTTTTCCTTCGCCCGGCACGAATGGTCACCCATTGATTATGATGTGTGTTCATTGAAGGTCCATCTCAAGCCGAAGCAGAGTGGAACGTGAGAACAAGTACAAGTTGGCTTTAGGCCAGGACCACCGAGTAGTACCGCCGGCGTGCCATTCTCAAAAATCCTGCCTGGTGCAACTTGGGAAGAATTGAGCGGGAGTATGGTACGGCAGCTGGTATGCTATGCCCTGTGAAAGTTAGGCGAGCGTTGTAGCGGAAGGCACTCGGGGAGTCGGGGAAAGGATCCTGCTTGGCTCAAGCCTTGCCGTTAAGCGCCCATTTTACTTAACGGGGCCTAGTAAGTAATTGCGTCTTCGCTTCTTCGGTCCATTATCATGTCTCTTTTATTGACATCGCCGTATCCTGACGTGCCTCTTGTTCGCAGGTCCATATTCACGCATCTACTGGGCACCTCGCCGGATGCGCCTGGTCTTGTCGGCGGGTTTCCTGCTGCCTCACCGGCTTTTATCGATGCAGCGACTGGTTCTGTACTCACGCGCGCAGAGGTCCGTTCATACGCCCTCCAGCTCGCGTATTCGCTCCACAACCTCCCCGCACCCCTCGCAGCCTCACCTCGCCCTACCTCTCCACCCACCGTCCTTATCTTCTCACCTAACAACATTGCTTGGCCCATCCTTTTGCATGGCACTGCCGCCGCCGGTCTCCGCGCCACCTTCGTAAATAGCGCCTGCACTGCTGCTGAGTTCGCCTACCAATACACTCGTGCCGGTGCCTACCTCGTCTTTGCTTACCCAACCCTCGTGCCCATTGTCCAGAACGCCCTCCAAACCCTGGGTTGCACTGATGCCGAGATTCGTGCCCGACTCATTTTGGTGACATCATGCTTCTTCACAGGTATACATGATTATACATCCACGGAACTCGCATACTTCATCCGGCTTGATGCGTTGTTTGGGCGTGGTGCGCGGTCCCACGAAGTCAACTTCGATGGGGAGCGCTCCAATGAGACGCTTTATCTCTGTTACTCATCTGGAACGACCGGCAAACCCAAAGGCGTCGAGACCACGCACTATAACCTCACCTCGTTCATTGAGATCGCAAGAGCAGCTTGGCCGAAGACGACCCCCGCGTTGCCCAAGGCTGATGACCATCGTCCAGACGTCTTCCTTGGTTCGCTACCTTACTATCATGGATATGGCGCGATTAAGTTGCTTCTTTTTCCTCTCTCGTTTGGTACGCCGGCGATCATCATGGCCGGATTTGATCCGGTGCGATTTTGTGAAGCTGTGCAGCAATATAAGGCGACGTTCGTGTTGGTCGTTCCACCCATGTTGGTCGTGCTAGCGCGTCACGAGGGTGCGTGTCTGTCTTTTCCTCATGACATGCTCATCTCCCGAGGTTCGTCGACAGCCATCGACAAGTACGACCTAACGTCCATACGTGCCATCTATTCGGCGGCTGCTCCGATGGGTGCAGACCTCATAATGACCATGCAAAAGCGCCTACAAGATGCTGGTGGCAACGCCGTGGTCAGTCAGGGTATGTTCATTGACGTGCTGCACGCAAGCTGGCATGACTTATTTCCTTCTCATATGCCAGCATACGGTCTCACGGAGACCTCCTTGACGGTGACGTTGTTACACCCAGACGATGCTACTGCCCATGTTGGTTCCGTCGGTTGCGTAATATCCAACTTGGAGGTCCGGCTGGTCAGGGACGATGCGGGAGAGGTCAGTACGCTTGATCCGTCCGTATCGACGCCGCTGGTGCATATAGTGTATCTAGGCCATCACCGACATCGTCAATGCCGGCGAGGTTTGGGTCCGGGGGCCGACGATCATGAAGGTCGATGTGTCGCTTGTTCCTGTGCCACAGCGTGCCGATACTTGATATGTTAGGGCTATTTGAACGACCCAGCCGCGACGGCGTCGGCAATTACGCCCGATGGGTGGTTCAAGACTGGGGATATCGCGATCAGCGACGCCGAAGGGTTCCTCACGATCATCGACCGACGGAAGGAACTTATCAAGTACAAGGCTAGTCCATTCGACCTCACGTGCATGTTGTGATGATCCTTACGCAGTATCTCTAATCTTCTAGGGTTTCCAAGGCGAGCTTCTGCGTCGTCGTCGTCGTTTTTTGCTGACATCGGGTCGTATCATAACAGTACCGCCTGCGGAGCTGGAAGCGCTGCTTCTTCAACACGAGAGCGTGGCAGATGCAGCCGTCGTCGGCGTCGATGACAAGGAAGAAGAAACCGAGCTGCCGAGGTGCGCACACTGTTGGTCGGGTCCTTGGATCATATAATTCCGCCACTCTTGTAGAGCATACATCGTACCAACGCAGCCAATTCCACCCCGCGAGATGGCTGCGTTTGCACTGGACGTACAGGCGTGGGTCGCTGGTCGCGTGGCAGCATACAAGAAGCTGCGGGGTGGCATTGTCGTGGTGGACCAGATCCCGAAGAGGTAATGTTTTCGACGGTATGCGCGCCGTCGTGCTGACTTGGTTTAGCGCTTCCGGAAAGATACTGCGACGCGAGTTGCGCGAGAGGGGTAGGGGCGAGGTGGGACATGGTCAAGTGATGCCTCGGACAAAGCTGTAAAGATGGGACACACTGAAGGGAACAAATTTATGCAGGTACGTCTCCCAACATTTCGATGATAAAGCTCACCGTAAAATACAAGTCTGGTTTACTGTGTGATGCTCGTGTCGATGTGATCGATCGATCGATCGTCCGACCCAATAAAGCGTATGCGTTGTCGGAAGTTCATATCCAGTGGTTCACAGTTTCTCCACGACTCAAAGACTATCTCATTGCCGTTGTCGTCGATCAAATAGTCCTCTGAGCTGGTGAGTTCACAGGTTCCACAGTACATTAACAGCGGGAGGTTCACCACGGGATCATCGGGATGGATGTCGAGCGGGGGTTGGTTACCAGCTGTGCCCCATCTCGTTAGTGCACCAAGATCAGAAAGGGAGCAGAACGCTCTCGCTGATTTATTTAACGTGGAGTCACTGACCCATTAACGCTCCCTTGAAGAGGGCATCATCGATAGCGTTTCATTGTCCGGCTCCACTTTAACGCAAAGGAAAGCACTGCTCACTGTCTTATGTAGTTTGGTCTCGGGTAACGTAAACCGAGTGACGCTGATTTCAATCAAGACTGGCAAGCCTTCAGCCTCGTCAACGTCATCCATTTGATTCTTCATGCTGGCTGACATCTAGTCCGAACCTCAATCTCTGGCATATATAAACCGAGCTGGTATGGCCTCAGTTTCTCTCGTTCCTTCCCGTATCTACGCTCTTCCCATCGCTCTACTCTCTCACCGGAATCTTCCTTGCTTTCGCTATGCCTGCTTCTCACCAGGACGCCACCATACCCTCGAGGGCCGCCGCTTTTAGCACCGCGATGTACTTTTGTCTCGGCTTACTCGGGATGCCGTCGGCGAACGAGGTCGACGAGGTATCGAGTGGTTTCCTCCCGGCAGGCGATGTGTCTAGGACCTCTGTCAACGCTTGCCACGCCGCTCCCACTGTCGGTTCTGCTTCCCTCGGATCTGACGGCCACACCAACAGTGCTTCCTCGCGCAAAGACGTCCCTCGGCTTGGCCTAGTCCACCTCTTCGTCTGGTTGTACAAGCTGGTTGCAATCATCGTCATCAAGATCGTGACCACGGCCTCGGAAGTCGTCACGCTCAAGGATCGGATGGCGATCATCGAAGGCAACCTCATCAGCGGGCAAGAATTGGCGGTGCTTGCGCAGCAGGTAGAAGTGTTCCGCGAGCAGGTAACCCATCAGGGGGACAGGATCGCAGGTATGGAGCGCGCTCACCGCGCGGAGAAGGACTCCTACGAACGAAGGATCCAGGATCTCACTAGGCTCGAACGGACGAAACTCGACGAAGAAAGGAGGCATGAGGACGCGTTCGAGAGTCTCCGGCGGTCCTTCGATGCCTTGAAGGAGACCCAGGAGGCAATGGTCAGCCGCATCAGGACCGACACAGCCCGCAAGATCGCGGTACTGCAGTCGGAACTAGCGGGTGTGCGGACAGAGCTCGCCGCCGTGAGGATGATCGCCCTGCCCGGAGACGCGCCGATCACGGGGCAAGCCGCCAAGGAGGCTCGGAAGGCCCGGATACTCGCCAGCTTCGCACAGAGGATGGCGGATAGGGAAGTGGAAAGAGGTATTGCTCGTCTTTACTTGCCATCGTGCAGTCGAGACGTGACTAACGCGGCGTTTGTATTTAGAAATCGAAGTTTTATGCCCTTTGCCTCCGGTCGTCGCACCAGGCTCGACATATAACACTGTCAGTCAAGATACGCCAACGACCTCAAGTTCTTCAAACGGTGCGGTAGTCACAGTCCTGAAACCTAGTACGTGTCGTGTTCATCTCGATTGCCCCTTTCCCTGTATGACACTGCATCATGGAGACAAACACAGGACAACGACACCCAAGCTCTCGACGATGCCCATGGCACGATCTTTCTCCGTGAAGGGTGGTGGAAAGGAGAACCAACCAGGTAACGGTGTAAGACCCCACAATCCTCAACCACCCAAACCTAGCTCTGGACGTTCGGGGGACGTCGGAGGGAAGCAAGCTATAACGGGCCTGAACAAGTCGAAGGCATCCCCGGTGCCGCGGCTCCACACCTCGATGCTGCCTGCACCGCGCCAGTCGCTTGCCCCACGCCGTGCGGACCCTGCTCTCTCAGCCAAAGGCGACTCGTCCAAGGGTGCGCTAGGCCGTGATGCTACCGTCACCGATTTCAACCGACCAGCCTTGACAGGAGCCAAAGCGGTTGTCCATCAATCTGGAACTAGAACTCAGACAACACGGCCCAAAGAGAGAGCACCCATCGTGGCGTCTAGGGCACCGCCGGCGGCTTCGTGTGAGTGATTATGCTTCCGTTGTTGTTGACCACCGCCTTAGAAAGTCCAGTGTCGACGGCAGTTGAGCGAAACCCCCTCGCCGTGCTTCCCACCTCCGGCCCCCTGACGGCACTGGAGGAGGCGTTAGAAGCAATGATGGTGGATGCCAGTGACCTCTTTGCATCCCCGCCAGCACCCGACTGCTTGGGTTTCGATGACCTGAGTTTCTCCGCGATATCACCTAGTCTCCCGACGAGTGCGTTACTCCACCATTGTTGTTTTGCACATACTAATGATAACACAAGTTGTAGTCACCCCACCAGAGTCAGACTTGTCCGAGGATAATCACGACAATGCTCTGCAAAGGACCAGAACCTTGAGACGTGCTCTCGAATCCACGCGTAAGTGCTTCCGTGTCTTTGCGATAGCGATGCCTATGAGCATCATCAGCTTCACCAGTGACGAACGATGTTCCGTTGTCAGTGTCCTCTTCTTTGGCATCGCTGGATGCGGCGGTAAAGGAGATGCAAAGCCAGGACAACATTCTGGCCTGCATTCCGAATTACCCTAGCATGGACTTTAGCTCCAATGAAACGTCAACACCGCCTTTCCAAAGTGGTTCCTCGCCCCTCTTGCCGTCATGTTCTAGCGCTGACAACCATCCTTTCCCAGGGCCGGTATCTCGGTGTGAAGGTGGCAACATCTACCTCTCACCCGTCAGAAAGTCGCGAGTCAGACCCTCGCGAAGACTGTGAAGTTTCTATTTTTCTCTCTGCATTGTTTCCGAGTCTCCGTTTATCATTTTTCTTCATGTTCCCTTCTTTCTGTGCACCCTCATCCATGCCCACCCTGTATGTTACTATGCCCATATGCCCTTCAGTCAATCTTTTTCCGTCAAGTTGACTGCCAGCTCGCTTCACGATAGCTTGGTAAGTGTACATACCACGTCCGAACCAAGGCACACCTCAAGACCTCCAGTCCCGACTCGTCAAGATGCAATGCTGTCGATCGCCCCCTCCATCGCGTCCGCAGAAGCGGTGAATCATGTAGGCTCACCAGAGGTCAGTGCCTCGTTCGGATATCGATATCGCTAAGCTCGATGGACTCGGGAACACCAGTCACTCAAGTCGGTGATGAGCGCACGTTGGCAATGGCAGGGAAAATCATCCCCCAGGATAGCGATAGCAGCGCAATGTCATGTCAGGGCTTACGAACGAACTGCTTCGGTCTGAGGGCGCCACACAAACGTATTGCTTTCTATCGCAGTGCTGCTGTGAAAGATGCACTTGCTCGCATGCCCTAGCGCATCACTGGCTGGCGGAAAACATACGGCTCATGTTGGTGATATTTCAGGTAGTTGCTTTAGTCGCATGCTGCTCCTGAACGATTCACGGCACTGTGACTACCCTCACGTTTGCTTACATTGAGTCCAGGTCCAAAAAGAAAAAGAAGGCGAAGGTTTCTTACTCGGCAGGTGGTCTCCAGGATCGTTCCGAGCACCCATGTGAACGGAGGCGATGGAGAAGATCCAGCAATAGAACATAGCCGGAGAGCAAAACGGGTCTCGAGGTCAGTGCTGACACGGCACCGCCGTGGCTTCGTACCTGGCGGGCGTCCGAACTCGAGGATCATCATACGTTAGGGCAAAGGCAGAGTAGCGGTGTGATACGCAAAAGACTCCATGCACGCGGTACGCAAAAAAAGATGGAAGCAGTCCACTCTCAAGTCCCTCGCGCCAAGGTCCGCTTCCAGTCCACGTTCTGCTTCTCCAGCATTTGAATCCTTACCTGTGCCTCGTACATCTTCTTCAGCAAGTACTTTCCCCTCTCCGTCGAAGCGCGCTTGCTCTTCCAGAACGACAGGAAGTAACGATCGGGACCGGCAATGTCTCGGAGCGCGGCGAGCTCGGTTTCGCATGCCTTGATCGTACTGTCCGCAGTCGCGATTAGCTTGTCATTGACCGCCATGTCTTGCGTCGCCCGAAAGACGGGATCTGTAACAAACCTTTGTCACGCAATGCGGCAAAAATGCACGAAGCCACCTACCGTTGACAAGTCTCTCAAATGCGTATTTGAAGACGGGTTTTCCGGGTCGTATGGTGGACGGACGGCCTGACCACGAAGGGCGTCTAGTTTTTTGCTTCACACGACCTACACGCATGCGACTCACCATTCACGGTGCCAATCGAGATTAGTTCTACATGTTCCATAGAACGTAAGGCGAGCTCATCACCCTTGAATGGGAAGTTTGCTAGAATATCGTAATAGGGAAGCTACGCACGATGAACCTTATCCAACGTTTGCTGAGTACAGAAAAGCGGGACACTCACCTCGGATTTCTGCGCGAGCTGCTTGAGCACGATCCAAGCCTGCTCGCGTGTCCACGAGAATGATTTGGCGTCTTCGATGTCCTCCCCAAAGGCGTTCTTCCGGAGTTCGCCGACGCTACGGGAGATGATGTCCTCAACGGCGTCTTCGATGGCTTGGCCACTGCGGACTTTGTGGATTAACTGTAAATCGTAATTAATACGGCCTCGAAACAGGGAGGATGGGTCCACTGACGATCTCCAGATCGCTCGCGCGCCCACCGAGACACTCGATACTGGCCACCTCCGGTTTGGTTAGCTCAGCAGTCATTCCGGCATCGCGTAGACGTTGCTTCACGAATGCGAGGGAAGTTCCAGCATCTGCATCGTATAGAGGAATAGAGTTTAGAGGTTTCGACGGGAGTCCTGACAGTAGCAGCGATATTAACGAGTAAGCCCGATTATCGACGATCGATCAGGCCGTACCACGTGCAATCAACTTCCCATTCTCTCTGTTATCGCTAACAACGATGACATGCGCGATCTGGGATACGTTAGTCAGGGACGGATGAACGTCACAAGATACGATCGCTTACCTTATTCTCAACCAGGGTCGCTGCCCACTGGCTAAGCACTTGCTGCAGCTCTTCCCTGTAGGCGCTACCACGCGCACCGTAATTCTTGATGACTACAACCGGAAGCGCCGCAATGGCCGCGACCTCCTCTGCGGACCTCTCTTTCCTTATGAGCTCGTCCTCTACCGCTTTCTCCCTTTTCAGCTCTTCCATCATAAAAGCGCCATTCTCATCATCCGCTCCAAGGATGTTGTCCTCTGCACTGAAAAGCTCGTCGCCAACGCCAAGCTCGGACATGACGCCGTTGCCGGCAACGCAGTCTATTCTGCCGTCGTGCCAAGTACCCTGGCGGATCTGTTCTGCTCGGCGTGCATTCTCAATCTTACGGGCTTCTGCTTCGATCTCGGCGGTGAATTCTTGCTTGGTAGCCTTGCGAAGTGACTGATTTACGTTTATGAGCGCGGATCCGACGACTTCGAGGATTTTCTTCAGCTGTTCCGAGAGGGAATTGCTCAAGCCGGCTGTATGCGTGCATACGGTGAACGATGGGAGTTGCAGGAAAGGTATAACTGACCTTTTTGACCGATGACACCCATGCTCGCGATATCGATGATGTTGGTGACGGAATTGAGGAAGGTGAAGATTGGTCTGTAGCCTGTTTGTTGTGCTAGAGCGGCTACGAGTCTGGAGTCAGAGGTGGCTTTGTTGAGTTCTGCGCAGTCGATGACTAGAGTCTTCCTGGGAATAACGTCTTGAATGCCCGGAGGCAACCAAAAGTAATGCTTACCGGCCACTGTCGTGCAACACGGAGGATACCAAACGTGATTTTCCGCTACCCTGGGGGCCGTGAACGAACGCAACAGTTACTGCCGACTGTGTGAGTGACAACTTCTGGATATACAAGTGAGACAATGAGCATACACGGAGGGTCAGTCAAGTAGCTTCTCAATGCAGTATCTGCTTCTCTGCGTTCCTTCCATCCACTTATATCCGCTACTGGGATATCTTCAGGCGTGGAGAGGGACAATCGTTTGAGAGCATGCGCCCGCAGCCACTTGAAGAGTCCATACTCTGCCGTATTTAGTTCCTGAGTGGATGATCAGAGTGTGGTTGACAAACCTCTGTAATCGAACCAATTCAACATCTTCCCTTCAACGGAGAAGGCTCGGATAGGGTCGAAAACCTGCCAACATGAGATCAATATGCGCTTCAAAATCCACTCAATGCTTACAGTGTATGTCAATGTGCCAAGGAGGAAGAAGAGAATGGGGAGAACTATTCTTGGATGACTAGTGAGCCAATTGCGGATAATGTGAGCCTGGATGGGCCGATGGTATAGAATCTGCAAACGGGTAGGCTGTGTGTTATCCGAAAATTGATGTCCATGAAGAACATTGCGCGCGATGGCGGCTGAGCGAACGCGGGCAAAGGAAATATCAGCAGCACGGAGGGCCCCAGCAGGGACAGGTTTCGAAGGAGTTAAGTCGTGTATGCGGCCGTACGGCTGCAGATACGTGAGGACGGTCGCTCAAGGCGATAGATAAATGACTTGCGCGTAAAAGCTCGTAGAGTGATTCCTCTGGGACATCGGGCCCCTCGAAGCCGACTTTCAGAAGCGGAGAGGGATACCTGTTCATGTCCTGGTGGTATGTTATAAGCGTACTTTGCCTTGCGGTGTCAAAACGGACCTCCAACCAAGGTTTCCCCCTGACCAACCAGATATTGCCCCAGTCGAACCCGGCCCAGGAGGGCATGCCATGCCTGTCTACTTCTGCCCTCAGTGTGTCCTCAATGCCTTTGAGCGCACTCTCCTTCGAGTCACCACTAGCACTATAGGCAAACTTGACAAAGACACCTCCATCCTTCTGGTAAGGTTGAAGGGAGAGTAATTTGAAACCGTGTGCCTTGACCCCGGAAAGACGGGATTCTAGTTCCCCCAGAAGCGACTCTTCTCGAAACAAGCCAATGTAATGACGAACGCTACGGAAGCGATCAGGAACGGCGGGGCGATGATCGGGAAGAGCGTACTCCCAAATGCCCAGGCGGATGGGGAAGACGGAGTCGACGAAGAGCCAGCCCTCGTGAGTGCGAGGACTGGAAATGGCATCTGTCAAGTTCCGGGTTCCACGTCGCACGGCCAAGCTGGTTGCGCGTCGCGGCCACATCTGCGTCTGCGGTCGCCCTGCGTTGGTGCTCTTTGAGCGACTGACGTAATCACGGGAATTAATTTCCGTTTTGGGCTTGCTCAGTTCCGCCAAGCCAAATTGTTTTTACAACCTCCGTTGTTTATGTGAGGCCTCGTTCTCCACCACCACCGTCGCCCACGCCCCCCACGCCGTTCCGCTCGCCGTTCACGACCGCGATGAGCACCTATACCCAAGAAAACCACTCTGCATCCCTCGCACGCTCAAATTCCTTCTTCGGCGCCATCAGAAACATCGTCACCGCACCCTTCGCTTGGTTCGCGGGTTCAGAGGATGAGTTCGAGGACACGAAAGGAAAGCGGAGGAGGCTCCCTGTCGTCCCGGAGGATGTCCACATGGAGGATGAGTCCACTCCGAGCAGGGCCAAGAGGCAGAGGATCAGTTCCCCCGACAGACACCCCCAACCATACCTAGATCCGCCGAGGTCCGCCTTTGCCCAACTACGACGCACGTCAGACCACTCCACGATTTCCAGTGGTCGCGGCGTCGCCAGATCTCCGCGCAAGACCTTACATTTGCCAGCGACTTCGAATCAGTTGCCTCGTAACCGGCGCACCGTGTCTCCCCTTCCCAGCGGCCCACACTTCAATCCCCAGGGGATAACACGCACGATGTCTTTGGATCCGCCTTCTCATGCAAGCTTTTCGTCTCGTTTGCAACGCGTGCCTACGATACAGGACCTCCAATCGGAGACCAATCACACAGGCAATTCCATGCCTACCAGTCGTGACGTGTCCTTGTCTCCACGCCATCTCCGTGTTCGTTCGTCGCTCACCCCTCAGCCATCCGGCACCGCCTTTGGTCCTGTCGTTCCACCGCGTCGGGAGCGTGGCCCGGACGAACCACCTCCTTTATCCACCCTGATGTCGAATCCCAAGTTTGTGAAGCCGCCGGCGGGAGCGCAGAAGCTTGCTGCGGAGCCTCCACAGCAGTTAACGCTAGGAACCCTAGTGGACTCTCAGCGCACCGTACGTCGCATCTTTGTTGGATGAATACGAGCCATTTATGGTCTATTACAGGCACGTGCGCCAGCCCATCAGAGCTCCATCTTGTTTGGAACGGGATCCATGACCGACGTTTCTGCCCGTACGTTCGCTCTACGATCAACAATTCCCTAATGCAATGATTTATATCTAGCGGGACATCTCTGGCCACTCAACAAAGCCGAAATAGCTTTGCACGAGCTCGAAGTGTATAAAACACCGTTGCTGCCTACACGGTTGAAGGGCGCTCCGTCGGTCCCGGATATCTTCATGCATAAGGAAAAGAAGCACATCACGCTTATGACTGACGATAGACCAGTTAAGCCTCGACTCGGAACGAAGAGTAAAGGGAAGGAAAAGGGAAAGAAAAAGGAGAGGGAGACGACGAATGGGACCAAACCGTACGCGGGAGAGGGTGGGATGAAAAAGTGGCTGGCAAGGCGTAAGAAGGAGGAAGAGGAAGCGAAAGAGAAGGAAAGAGCGGAGGCAATGGAGGATGAAAGAGCCGAAGAGGAGAGAAAGCGCAAAGAAGAAGCAGAGAAGAAGCACGAGGAAGATCTCAAGCTTCCTCCGCCCCCTCCTCCAGCCCCTGTTTTCGAGCCGAAAGTGTCTCGTGAAGGGCCCTTAAGCTCTTCACTGCGAGTAGGTCGTACGAGGACCGGCCGGAATCACATAGATCACCCGGTGTCGCGGCGTGCGAAGTATTCGGCAGCCTTTGAGGACGAAGACGAAGACATGGAGGAATCTCGTGCAGCGGAGCAGAAAGTACTCGAAGAGGCTGCTAAGAAAGCACCAGCGTTTGAGATTCCTCCCAGCTTCACTTTTGCTAAAGAGGTGAGTTGTCGAGTTGACTGATTTTGCATTTCACTTACATTTTGCAGACAACTATCACGCATAACTTGGCTCGCGCGAAGGAGCCTCCGATTCCTTCGTTGCCGTTCTCCCTCACTAAATCTGGTCTAGCACCCACGTCAGCAACTGCGCCTCCAGAGGCTGAGGTGGTGGTTTTGGCTGCAGTCCCAGCTCCTCCAACCCCGGCTCCGGCTCTGCCTAGAATATCGCTCATTCCACCCACACCTGATGCTGTGAAACTTGTCCCGGAAGCTGCCGCACTTCCTGTGACGGCTGCACAAGCATCCGTCCCTGCACCAACGCCTTCAGGCATACCAAACTTTTTTGCCAGTTCCTCTGTTTTTGCCAAGTCGACAGCCTTTACGGCTGTTACAACCCCCACTCCGTCTCTTACTGTTCCCATGGCGGAATCAAGACCTGCTAAGGCTGCAGAACCGCAATTACCGAAGGCAGGTGACGCGACTCCGTCATTGTTTGCTGCGCCGTTACGACCTTCATCCGCTTTTACTACGTCTACCCCCGATGCTGCGGTAGTCTCTTCCGACCCCGGGGCACCCCCCGTACCACTAAAAGAAGCTGAAAAGCCCAAGGATGCACCACTATCTGCTGCTCCACCATTCACGTTCGGAACACCCGCGGAACCAGTAAAACCAATCCCGGTTCCATCCAAGCAGCCACCAGCCGAAGGTGTCGCCAAACCTGCTACCCCATCCAATGGTACGCCCTTTACACTTGGTGCTCCACCCCCAGCACCACCTCCGCCTTCGGCTACGGTCTCAACACCCGCTGCACTTGTTGAAGCACCAAAGAGTGCCTTTACCTTGTCTCAGCCAGCTACCGCTCCAACATCAACGTCTGCACCTCCCACAGCACCGTCCACAAATGACACACCTAAATCCCTGTTTGGTACACCACCGTCGGCAACTCCGTTCACGTTCGGGCAGCGTCCCAGTGTCGCTCCGGCAGAGGGGAAACCCGCATTAACATCAGCTCCGTTTTCCTTCGGCACTCCCACTGCAGCGGAGAAGAAACCTGCAACAGGGTTCACTTTTGGCACTTCGACCGCTTCAACAGCACCCCCAGTTTCTGCAGCCTCATTCGCGTTCAGTGCTGCCCCCAGTGGAACAACGGCGGCAGATGTCTCCAGTAAGCCTTTTGCATTCGGGCCAGCTACAGCAACCCGGCCTGTTACACCTCCGAAGGCTGAGCAAGAGGTGACAATGGATGAGAGCCCAGCGAGAGATATGGTACTGAATGGGGAGGGGAAGGCTCCAGAGAGGCCAACGCTCAATTTCACCTTCAATACACCAAGTGGATCTGCATTATTCGCTCAGAGCCCCGCCACGACCACGGCTCCGTTCAGTTTCGGTGCGCCAGGTGCGACTGCCAACCCATTTGCAAAAGAAGAGAAGAAAGAGAGCAAGCCTGCGGTCTCGTTTGGTGGCTTTGGGCAAACTTCTTCTACCGGTTTCTCGTTTGGTCAAAAACCACCAGATAGTCCCACGACGACTGCACCTGCCGCCGCTCCTTTCTCATTTACCCAGCCGTCTCCGAATGTCGCCCCTGCATCGCCATTCTCGTTTGGTGCTGCACCCACCTCCGCGACTCCGTTCGGTCAGTCGTCAACGGCTTCTGCTCCATCTAGTCCCTCGACGTTTAATCGACCTACTCCATTTACTTTTGGGACACCCACCACGACGCAGCCCGCAGCCAATCCGTTTGCATTCGGGGGAGGCAGTCAACCTGCTTCCCCTGCCGCCGGCAGCACCGCGCTTCCGTCCGGGACGACCGGCAACTCGCCATTTACATTTGGTGCAGGGACTAGTTCGACTGCTACACCGGCCGCTCCTTTTGGCGCGTCAACTGGTGCAGCAGCACCGACGGGGGCATCGTTGTTTACGATGGGTTCTGCGCCGCCCCCAGCCGAGGGCAGGCGGATAAAAGGGCTTCCACGACGTGGCGTGAGACGGTGATGACGCTCGTGAATGTGGCACGGTGATTGGTGGATGAACGTGAACAACGTCTGCGCTGTTCTTATCCTGTTTCACTCTGAAAATGGACTATTTTTTTCTCTCTCCTCTCATTTTTGCGCTACCCCCCACACAGATGTTAAGCATCAATCGTACGACCTGCTGCAAGGGCATGAGTCGTGTTTGTAGTTTTCCACTTCCATCTCTCTTCAAGGTCTAGTCTTGGGATCGTTGACGCCGTACGCTGGGTGGCTGACGGCCACCACTCTTCATTCCCCTCCATTATATCAATCACGCTGCAATCTCGTCGCATACGTCTGGTGCTTACATACTTACACAAGAGGCTCAAGGCCTCGTATTTCAGTTGCATAGTCTGTCCTCATCGCATCACCAACCTCATATCACATCCTACCTCGTCGTGTTTCTTTCCCC